>CAUYON010079779.1:0-48838 GCA_963573935.1 Arctocebus calabarensis
ATCCAGCCCAGACCCGCCAAAGAATAATGATGGCTGCAACCAAAAAAAAAAAGGTCGGGCATTGTGGCAGGCGCCTGCAGTCCCAGCTACTTGGGAGGCGGAGGCAAGAGACTCGCTTGAGCCCAGGAATTGGAGGTTGCTGTGAGCTGTGATGCCACAGCACTCTATCCAGGGTGACAGCTTGAGGCTCTGTCTCAATAAAACAAAACAAAACAAAAAAAAGAGTGCCCCACATGTGATAATGTCTGGCAGAAATGGTAAAACTCAGGGTGTCCACAGGTGGACAGGCTTATGGTATGGGAAATTTTTTCTGCAATTTAGTATGAATCTTTTTGTTCCCAATTAGTGGAGAAAATCATTTTTTTTAATATCTTCAGTCTTTGAAAAGTGATTTTCCACTTTGTGTGAATTGAACTGTTTGGGATTAAGTTTAGAGGTGTATGTCCTGTGGGAGAGAGCCTCTGTTTCAGAACTTGAACATGTGCAGGTGCACAGCTATCACTACCTACTGTCAACAGATGGGACAGTTGCTTATGCTTTTGTTGTAGTTGGTGTAGGTGACCAGGTGACCACATTTAAGCAGATAAGGGCATTTTTGGAGGTTCCAATAATCACGGAACTTCTCAAAAGTGTTTATTTAGTTTAGTATTTCCAAGTATCAGAAGTCCACTTGAATTTCCTGAACATAAAAGCAGAGCCTTGATTGTAAGGATGTAGGAGTGTCTCACAAAACACCAGGGCAGAAATGATACTGGAACTCAAGAATTACTTGGATTTAGGAACCTGGATTTAGAAAGCAATTTTGGATTCACTTGGGCATCACTGATTCTTTATAAACTGACTTTCTCTGCTCCCTTGTTCACATAATGAAAAATGCGACTACCCATTGGTGGAGTTTGTGTTTTGTATCAGATATGCAGAATGTTGGGGGCATTGCCTGTGGCTCAAAGGAGTAAAGGAGTAGGGGGCCAGCCCCATATGCCAGAGGTGGCAGGTTGAAAACCAGCCCCAGCCAAAAAAAAAAAAAAAAAAGAATCACTAACAGAATGTCAAAAACATGTATGGGTCCTAATTCAAAAACGGGTGAACAGTCTTACCCCACCCTGGGTCTATCCACTATGGCCAGAGGAGCAGGGTTATATAGGCAATTAATAGCCATGAACTATGCATTGTTAGGTGCTGAAGATACAAAGGAATGGCAAGGTCCCCGCTCTTAAGTTGATCACTGTTAGGAGACAGAAACAAAATCAGAAAACTTAGAATTCAATGAAGTAAAGGCTTTATGAACAGTACTCTTGATAACAAAGAGAGAAAGGTAACTTTGCCAAGTATAAGCAGTTAAAGTAACATTAAAGCTGAGTTTAAAGGTAGAAACAAAGTTTGTTAGGAGAAAAGGTTTGTAGGGGTAGGATAGAGGCTAGAATGTCCCAGAAGAAAATGAATGATAAATGCAATAATGAGATGTTCATTATGACTGAGGAATAGAGTGAGAGGTTAAGAGGAAAGTAGAATAACAGCATAAGAAGGCAAAAAGGAACATTTTCATTTTGATTGAGGTGATCTTAGATACTAAAGAGGTCAGACTGTATTTTATAGCAATGGATTTTAAGCAGTGACATGATCAGGGCTTTTATGTGCATGTATTTTTTAAGTGAAACTCTGCCACTAGGAAGGTGGGCAGATACAGTTTAATAGAATGGGAAAGAACAAAATCTTACTACTAGTGGGCCATAAGCATACTGAATTCAGAAGAATAATCCAAGCCTTTCTAACTGTGTGACATTGAACAAATCATTTTCTCTCTTTATGTTTCACTTTCCTCATCAAGTTCCTCATCTGTAAAATAGAGAATGATAATAGTACCGATAGGTTGTTGTGGTCAAAAGTATCAATAGAAGAGTGTCTAGTACATCATAGCACTATAGATGTTACCTCTCATTGTGTTTTTGTTTTTGTCACTCCAAATCTTAGGAAATGATAATGAATCTGGCCAGGAGAAAGGCAGGACAAACTAGTGAATTTATAAAAGGTGCGCTCAAACTCCAGGACTTTCTCCACCCCTGGAACCTGACCCATTCCTTTCTTTCTGGAATAAATTTTCACTTTGTGAAGCTTTCTTCCATACTTTTGTTCTTTATTTTATGTGATAAAGTGTGTAAAATTATTTCTTGTCTGTGATCACTCCATCATCGGCTCAGTTTGGTACCAGTACTCATTTGTGACACTGGGAACTGAGAGACCAAGGAACATGAAGTCAGACCTAGTACTACCATCAGGATCCCAAGCTCTACTTTGTCACAGACACATTTAGTACAGGCTGGGAATACCTACTCAAGGGCTTAACTCTTGCTTAACTCTGGTATGATATTAAGCTAAATGGTCTCCTCATAGTAGGAAAGCATGAGAAGGAACCCATGCAGTGGTTTCTACCTCAATAGATAGTTGGTAAGGAAGGGAGAGCCTGGTGCCAAGAAGACTAAGTATAATAGTTATTCTGAAACAGAATGTGGGAATTGAGAGGAGGAGATGGTAAAGAGAAAGATATTTCTGAGATAAAAAATCAAGATTTTTGTGTTCAAGACTATCGAAGCCTGAGATATAATTTAACATATGTGTAAGCAAAATGAATAGATCTTTTAATTCTATTGGATTAACTACTTTGACTTTTAAAAGCTTTCTAAATTTCAATTGATTTCTTGATTTCTTCCACTGATAGCTCTAGTTGGTAAAAAAATAACAGCAGTTGTCTCCACTAAATAATAGCTCTTTAAGAAACATACGTCTACTACTCCATCAGTAACATTTGTTCACAGCAACCATTGAGAACAGTAAAAATAATACATAAATATATATATATTTTTCAGCTTTATTGAGGTATAATTAACATATTATATGTAATTGTGGTATAAAGTATAATTTTAAAATATATATATATACATTGTGAAATAATCTAATGTACAGCATAGTAATGATAGTTAATAATATTGGAATATAGGGCAGCACCTGTGGCTTAAAGGAGTAGGTGGCCAGGCCCATATGCTGAAGGTGGTGGGTTCACACCCAGCCCTGGCCAAAAACAGCAAAAAAAATAAAATACTGTAATATGTATTTGAAATTTGCTAAGAGTAGAATTTAAGTGTTCTCACCACATACGTGCACACATACACAGAGTAACTGTGAAGAAATTGATATCATAATCATTTTAATAATGCATACATTAATCATTTCACAAAGAACTACACTTTTAATATAATACAAAGTTGATGTGGATAATTGGGTGTGCTATATTGTACATTTACATTTTCAGCTTAGTTTTAAAAATGTTTAATTGTATTCAGCAGATTCTCATAGAACTATTACAAACCCAAATATGTACAGGTATCAGGCAGGTTTTATATGTGGAAATTAGAAACAGCATCCATGTTGCAACTTCTAAAAAGTGCCTAGATGGAAACATTTTAGAAGTTAAAAAAATTAACAATTTTATCATTGATATTTGTCTAATAAGCAAAGTGGTAATAAAGTAGGCAATCTAATTTGTAAAAATATATATTTATTTCTCCCACCCCACAGTGTTCAATATTATTTTTAATTAGAGACTTCATAAATATTTATTTTTCCTGAACTTGCTGTTGTGCCAAAGAGTTTCCTCAACAAGACTTACTCTCACCCTCCCTCCTTTTCTCCCTTTCTCTTTCTTTCTTTGTGGGCTATGAAATCATAGACCATAGGTAGCAAATTCAATAGGTGATTTTTAGAGCCATGGTTTCAGGACATTATAAAACAAAGTATATAAGACTGAACTGAATCTTTTTCCATAATTGGAAAAGGTAGTTATGTTGTAACAGAATATGAACTGCTTAGTTAGGTTCTTCTTCTTATTATTAATCTATAGGCTTTAACCTGTTATTTTAAATATTTACTATGAAAAATGTTAAATGTAAAAGTACAGAACAGGGCAGTGCCTGTGGCACAGTGGGTAGGGTGCCAGCCCCATATACCAAGGGCGACGGGTTTGAACCCAGCCCCAGCCAGCTAAAACAGCAGTGGCAACCACAGTAAAAATAGCCAAGCATTGTGGCAGGCACCTGTGGTCCCAGCTACTCAGGAGGCTGAGGCAAGAGAATTGCTCTAGCCCAAGAGCTGGAGGTTGCTTTGAGCTGTGACACCACAGCACTCTGCTGAGGGCGACAAAGTGAGACTCTGTCTAAGAAAAAAAAAATACAGAACAGAAACAATCTCCTCATATTTAATAACATAGATTTAACCATTGCTAACATTTTATTTCTTTGAGCAATTTTTAAAATCTCTAACAGATAATATTTTTTAAATTAAAATTATTAGATCCATAGCTAAAATGAATTCCTTAATATCAAATAACATCAAGGCACTGTTAAATTCACTTTGACTCAAAATAGTTTGTTTCTTAATTTTTATTTTTATTTTATTATTATTTTTAAAATCATAACTGTGTACATTAATGCATTTATGGCATATAATGTGTTAATTTTGTAAACAATTATGAATGCTTACATCAAACTGGATACCTTAGCCTTCACCTAACTTATTTAATTGTTGTGTTAAGACATTTCTACTGTACTATTAATAGATTTGACATGTACCCTTGCAATATGCACCATAGGTGAGGTCACACAGATTACCCTCTCTTCACCCAACCCCTCCCTCCCCTCATGCTCCTCTTTCCTCCTTTGTTCTGGGATATAGTTGTGTTTTATCATTTGTATGAAAGTGTGGGTGATTATATATTGGTTTCATAATAGTACTGAGTACACCAGATACTTCGTCTTCCATTCTTGAGATACTTTCCTAAGAAGAATATGTTCTGGCTCCATCCATGTAAACATAAAAGAGTTAAAGTCTTCATCTTTTTTAAGGTTGCATAATATTCCATAGTTATACTATTAATATACCACATATATATAATATATATGTACCAATATACATAATATTACCACAATTTGTTAATCCATTCATGAGTCAATGGACACTTGGACTTCTTTCATTGGGATTTGGCAATTATGAATTGGGCTGCAATAAAGTTTCTCATGCAAATATCATTGTTGTAAAATGATTTTCATCATCTGGATATATACCTAGTAGACAAATTGCAGGATCAAGTGGCAGGTCTACTTTTAGTTCCCTAAGTGTTCTCCAAACATCTTTCCAAAAGGAACATATTAGCTTGTATTCCCACCAGCAGTGCAGAAGTGTTCCTTTTCTCCACAAGCACACCAACATCTGTATTTTTGAGATTTTGATATGTGGGCTATTTTTACTGGAATTAGATGATAACTCAAAGTGGTTTTGATTTGCATTTCTCTGATGATTAAAGATGATGAGCATTTTTCAAGTGTCTGTAGGCCATGTGATTGTATTCTTCAGGGAAGCTTCTGTCCAAGTCTCTTGCCCACAATGAAATGGGTTCACTTCAGTTCTCTGTGAATTCTAGTTATCAAACCTCTGTCAGAAACATAAGTTGCAAATATCTTCTCCCATTCTGTCTGCTTGCTTTAATTACTGTGTTCTTGGCTGTGTAGAAGCTTTTTAGTTTAATCTGATCTCATTAATATATTTTTGGTGTTGCTTCAAATGCCAGGGGGTTCCTCCTCATAAAATATTCTCCCAGGCCAATTTCTTCAAGTGTTTTCCCTACACTGTCTCCAAGTGTCTTTATATTTTCATGTCATAAGTTTAAATAATTTATCCAAGGTAAATCAATTTTTTTAATGATGAAAGGTGAGGATCCAGTTTCATTCTTCTACAAGTTGCCATCCAATTCACCTAGCACCATTTGTTAAACTGGGAATATTTTCCCCAATTTATGTTTTCGATAGGCTTATCAAAGATCAAATTACATTAAGTGGCTGGGTTCATCTTTTGATTCTCTATTCTGTTCCATACACATATCTCTCTATTTTTGTGCCAGTACTATGCAGTTTTGATCGCTATAGATTTATAGTATAGCCTGAACTCTGATTTGTTTTTATATTCCACCTGATTTGTTTTTATTTCTGAGTAATGTCTTGCCTATTCAAGTTTTTTTATGATTCCATATAAAACAAAGTACTATTTTCTTCAGATTCTTAAAGTATGACAGTGGTGCATTAATAGGGATTGCATTAAATCTGTACATTGCTTTGGGTAGTATGGATGTTTTAACAATGTTAATTATTCCCAACTATGAGCATGGCATATTTTTCCATACATTAACATATTTGGTTATTTCTTTTTTCCGTTTCATAGTTCTCTTTATAGAGATCATTCATGTTCTTTGTTTGGTAAATTCCCAAATATTTCATCTTCTTTAGCACTATTGTAAAAGGAATAGAGTTCTTGACTATTTTTTCAGCTTGATTATTGTTGGTATATAAAAGCTACTGAATTGTTAGTATTGATTATGTATCCTGAGAGGCAGCTGTATTCCTTGATCATTTCTAAGAGTTTTGTAGTTGAGTCCCTGGGTTTTTCTAGGTATAAAATAATATCATCTGTGATGAGTGAGAGTTTGATCTCTTCTGACCCCATTTGGATACCCTGGTTGCCTTCTCTTGTATGATTGTGATGGCTAAGACTTCCATTATTATGTTGAATAACAGTGAGGAGTGGAAACAATGAGCATCCTCATCTAGTTTCAAATTTGAGTGGAAATGTCTTCAGTTTTATTCCATTCAATATGATTTTGGCTATGAGTTTGCTGTAGATGGACTCTATCAGTTTAAGAAATAACCCATCTAAGTCTATTTTCTTAAGTGTTCTGATCATGAAACGAAGTTGGATATTATCAAAAGCTTTTTTTGCATCAATCGAGAGAATTAATCATATGGTCTTTGTTTTTTATTTTGTTTTTGTAATGTATTATATTTATAGATTTACATATGTTGAACCAAACTTGTGACCCTGGGATAAAAATAACTTGGTCATGGTGTATAAATATTTTTATTGTGTTGTTGAATTCTGTTTGCTAGGATCATACTAAAAATTTTTCCATCAATATTCATTAATGATATTGGTCTATAATTTTCTTTCTTTGTTCAGTCTTTTCCTGGTTTGGGGATGAGGATGATATTTGCTTCATAGAATGTGTTGGAAAGTAATCCTTGTTTTTCTATGATTTGGCAAAGTTTATGTAATATAGGTACTAGTTCATCATTTAAGGTTTGATAGAATTCTTATGTGAAGCCATCTGGTCCCAGAGTTACCAAATTTTTGGAACAAAGTGACAATGAAGACATAAATTATCACTAACTGTGGAATACTGCAAAAGCATCCTAAGACAGAAATTTATAGTGTTGCAAGCCTTCCTCAAGAGAATGGAAAGAGAGGAAGTCAACAATTTAATAGATCATCCCAAGCAATTGGAAAAGAAAACATTCCAACCCCAAACCAGCAGAAGAAAACAAATAACCAAATTTAGATCAGAATTAATGAAATTGAAAACAAAAGAATCATTCAGAAGATTAATGAATCTAAAAGTTGTTTTTTTGAAAAGATTAACAAAATTGATAAACCTTTGTCTTACCTAATCATAAATAGAAAAGGAAAATCCATAATATTATCAATCAGGAATGATAGAGGAGAAATAACAACAGACACCTCAGAAATTCAAAAAATCCTTAATGATTACTTCAAAAAACTGTATTCTCAGAAATATGATAATTTGGAAGAAATAGACCAATACCTGGAAGCATGCCACCTTCCTAGACTCAGCCAGAAAGAACTGGAAATGTTGCATAGACTGATATCAAGCAATGATATAGAATTATCTATACAAAATCTTATTTTTTTAAAAAACAAGATTTGTTTGTTCAAAACAAAGTCCGAACAAGGACATCATGTTACAATTGTTCAATGTTTCTAAAATCTCCTTCAACCTGTAAAACTTCTTCCTTCATTTATTTCCTGTTCAAGTTAATTGTTGATAAAATTGGGTCATTTGCGTTGCATGATATTATACATTGTGTCTTTACATCATATTTTCTATTTGTTGTAATTTAAGATTGAGCTGTATGTTCAGGTGATGTCTTTCTACATAAACATTTCAACTAAACGTTTTAGCAGTGATTGATAATCATTGTTTACATCCATTCATCCATTTTTATACTGTATTGGTTTTACAAAATGGTGATTTTTCTGTCATTCTGCATGCATTTATTAATTGTAATTCTCCTACAAGAAAATGGCTTCAGCAACTGTTTAGATACCCTACAACAGATACAGTCTTTGCAAGAATTATAGGATAATTTCTTTTTTTCTTTCTTTCTTTTTCTTTTATTTTCTTTTTTTTTTTGAGACAGAGGCTCACTTTGTCACCCTTGGTAGAGTTATGTGCTGTCATAGCTCACAGCAACCTCTAGCTCTTGGGCTTAGGCCTCAGCCTCCCAAGTATCTGGGACTACAGACACCTGCCATAACCCCTGGCTATTTTCTTGTTGTAGTTTGTCAGGGGCTGGGTTTGAACCCGCCACCCTCAGTATGTGGGGCTGGTGCCCTACTTACTGAGCCACAGGTACCATCCCAGGATAATTACTTTCTTCTCTTTATGAGAATCTAGAAAAAAAATGTTGTGCCTTCGCAATCTTCATGGCTAGTAAATGAGGTTTGTTTGCTTTTTTTGAGTATTAGTGTAAGCATTTGATTTTCATATGGACTCATCTATGACCAATGGGAATCCTTTTAAGTTGCTGATGTCCTTTTAACATGACACCCTTAGCCTTTCCTAGCATTCTAGCCAGAATATATTTATTTTTTGGAAACAGAAAATTCAATTTTGAGCTTCTATTGGTTTTGCAAGGTAGAGTTATGTCTTTTTAAAAAACAGCTTTGGTTGGGTATAATTAACATAAAAAAACTTCACATATTTAATGTGTATAATTCAATGAATTTGGACATATGCACTCATTGATCTGATTCAAAATAAAGATCACAAAATTTTTACTTTGCTTTTATCATTTTCTTATTTGAATATTGGTCAATAATTATACCAACATAATTATTTTATCTATCACAACATAAATATTATTACTATCATCAAGTCCATTAAATAAAGTTCAAGATTTATTAATGTTCTCTACCCCTTCTCCATCCCTTAAGATGTATACTTAGATACTGTGCTTTATAGTCACTTAATTCTCCATATAGTTGTTGAAACAGTCTAATACATGGCTATATTCGATGTTCCAGTTTCTTTTCACACATTAGGAATTGCTTTGGGTTTCAAAATGAAAACTATAAAACAGGGTACAAAGAGGTCTACTGCCCATCCTTGTGCCTGCCTTTTCCCTTTCCCAAGAGGTAAACATGCAAACGTTTATCTTTGTCAATACCCCTACCCTTCTTACACAGAATGGTAATATACAAACACTTTTGTGTATACAGTTCTCGCATCACTTAAAAGCCTGTCCTGGAGATTATACTATACCAGTAGTTTCTTAATTCCATTTTATAGTTACACAGTACTCCATTGTAATGGATGTATCATAGTTTACCTAAGTATTCATGTATTACCTGCAATATCTCAACTGTATTTTATAAAATATTAATACAATTCAACATATGAAGTTGCTATATTACATTATTAAAAATTTTAGATTAATCTGTTTAGTGGTTTGGTTTGCATTTCTCTGATGACTAAAGATGATGAGAATTTTTCTTGTGTCTGTACACCTGCACTTGTCATTTATGATTACTATATAGTTATAAAAGTTCTAAAACTAAAAACAATATGTAGAAGTTAAATTACCCTTTATTCTCCCCCTACAAATCCTAATCTTCTTTCCCAACATAACCAGTCACAAGTGTAGTATGTATACTCCCTAAACATTTCCTATGATGTACACATATACAAAGTATGTGTGTTGTTTTGGTTTTCATACAAACTAAAATACTCACTGTAATTAATTTTTTAAACATGTTGGAGATACATTACATATAGTTGCACCTCACTTTTTTGTTAGCTACATAGTATTCAATACTACTTAATGCATGTATGAACAATTTAAGCCAATTTCCTTTTAATTAATACTTATTTCCAAAATTTTAAAAGAAAATGTTATAGTTTGAAATAATATTTTGTGTACATGTACAAAACATGCCATAACCTAGATTTTTAGAAGTGGACTTCCTTGGTCAAAGGGTACTATTTGCATTTGAAGTTTTTTTATTATTATTATTAAATCTTTCGTACATAGATCATGAATACATTTACGCCATTATGGGATTCAATGTACTGATTATTTGTACAAATTTGAATGCTTCCATCTTACTAATCAACATAACTTTCACCTAATTTACCCAATTACAGTGTTAAGACATTTGCATTCTACACCTAATACATCCAATTTGTACTTGAAATATGCTCCGTAGATGTGATCCCCCTACTAAACCTCCTTCTATCGACCCCCCCCATCCCTTTCCCCCTCCTTCCCTCCCTCATTCTAGGCTATAGTTGTGTTTCATTTTTCATATGCAAGTGTGAATGACTATAAATTGGTTTCACAGTAGTACTGAGTACAATGGATTCTTTTTTCCATTCCTGATATACTTTACTAAGAAGAATATTTTCCAGCCCATCCATGTAAACATAAAAGAGGTAAAGTCTCCATTTCTTTTAATGCTGCATAGTATTCCATGGTATACATACACCACAATTTATTAATCCATTCATAGGTCGATGAGTACTTGGGCTTCTTCCATAACTTGGCAATTGTGAATTGAGCTGCAAAGAAAAATCTGGTGCAAATATCTTTATTGCCAAATGATTTTTGGTCCTTTGCCTATACATCTAGAAGAGCATTTCTAGAGTCAAATATATGGTATACATTTAGATCCCTGAGTGTTCTCCAACTTCCTTGCAAAAGGAACATACTAGCTTGCATTCCCACTAGCAGTGCAGAAGTGTTCCCTTTTCTCCACACCCATGCCAACATCTGTAGTTCTCGGATTTTGTGATGTGGATTACTCCTACTGGAGTTAGATGGTATCTCAGAGGGGTTTTGGTTTTTCTGTAGTTCTGGGATTTGGTGATGTGGGTTACTATTACTGGAGTTAGATGGTATCTCAGAGGGGTTTTGGTTTGCAATTCTCTAATGACTAAAGATGATGAGTATTTTTTCTTGTGTCTGTACCCCATGCACCTGTATTCTTCAGAGAAGCTTATGTTCATGTCTCTTGCACACAATCAAATGGGATCACTTGCTTTTTTCTTATTAATAAGTTTGACTTCTGTGTGTATTCTGGTTATTAGGTCTTTGTCAGAAATATAATTTGAAAAAGTCCTCTCCTATTCTGAGGGCTATTTGCTTTACTTAGTATTATTGGCAATGCAGAAGCTTTTTATTTTTTTTTTTAGTTTTTTAGTTTTTTGCAGTTTTTGGCCAGGCCTGTGTTTAAACCCACCACATCTGGCATATAGGGACAGCGCCATACTCCTTTGAGCCACAGGTGCCACCCGCAGAAGCTTTTTAATTTGATAATATCCTAGTAATGTATTTTTGATGTTGCCTCAGTTGCCTGGGGTGTCCTCCACATAAAATATTCTCCTAGGCCTATTCCGTCAAATGTTTACCCTCCACTCCCTTTAAGAATATTTATAGTTTCATATCTTAAGTTTAAGTCCTGTAATCACTGAGAGTCAATTTTTGTTAGAGGAGAAAGGTATGGGTCCAGTTTCAGTGTTCTACAGTTTACCAGCCAATTCACACAGCACCATTTGTTGAATAGGTAATCTTTGCCCCAATTTATATTTTTGATAGGCTTATCAAAAATCAAATGATAATAAGTGTCTGGTTTCACCTGTTAGTCTTCAATTCTGTTCCATACATCTACCTCTCTATATATAAAGGCTACAGATTTATGAGGGCTGATTTTGAAGTCTGAGACACTGTGGTATTCCATGAACACTTCTAAAAGTTTTGTAGTAGAATCCCTGGAGTTTTACAGATATACACTCATATCATCTGCAAAGAGTGAAAGTTTAATCTCTTCTGACCCTATGTGGTTACCATTAATTGCCTTTTCTTCCCTAATTGCAATGGCTAAAACTTCCACTACAATGTTAAAGAGCAATGGAGACAATTGGCATCCTTGCCTGGTTCCTAATCTAAGTGGAAATGATTTCAATTTAACTCCATTCAGTACGATATTGGCTGTGGGTTTGCTGTAGATGGCCTCTATCAGTTTAAGAAATGTCCCTTCTATACCAATTGTCTTAAGTGTTCTGATCATGAAGGGATGCTGGATATTATCAAAAGCTTTTTCTGCATCAATTGAGAGAATCATATGGTCTTTGTTTTTTAATTTATGTGCTGGATTACATTTATAGATTTACGTATATTGAACTACGCTTGAGACCCTGGGATAAAGCTCACTTGGTCATGGTGTATAATTTGTTTGATGTGTTATTGGTTTCTGTTGGTTAGGATCTTATTGAATACTTTTGCATCAATATTCATTAGTAATATTCATCCATAATTTTCTTTTCTTGCTGGGTCTTTTCCTGATTTAGGTATCAAGGTAATGTTTGCTTCATAAAATGTCATAGGTAGTATTCCTTCTTTTTCTATATTTTGGAAAAAGTTAAGTAATATAGGTACTAATTCCTCTTTAAAGGTTTGGTACAATTCTGACATGAAGCCATCTGGTCCTGGGGCTTTTCTTTTTCGGGAGATTTTGTATAGTTGATGCTATTTCAGAACTTGATGTAGGACTGTTCAAAATTTCCACTTGTTAAAGTATTACCTTTAACAAATATGAAGTGTCCATCCTTATCCTTCCGTACTTTGGTTGGTTTAAAGCCTATTGTATCTGCGAATAAGATTGCAACATCTGCTTTTTTCTGCTTTCCATTTGACTGGAATATAGATGACCATCCCTTCACCTTGATTCTATATTTATCTTTTAAGGTAAGATGAGATTCCTCTATGCAGCAGATATCTGGCCTGACGTTTTGTATCTAGTCAGCCAGTCTGTGCATCTTTAGAGGAGAATTTAAACCATTCAAATTAATTGAGAATATCAATAAGTCTTTCGAAAGTCCAGTGGACATTTTTAATCCTTTTACCACTGTGGAGCACTGTGGTTGGACTTTGATTGAAAGTTTCTGAATGAGTTTACTTTTGTGCTAGAGGATTACACTAGTCATTATAGAGGATAGGTCTGAGATTATCCTGGAGAGGTGGTTTACTTATGACAAATTTCTTCCACATGTGGATGTCATTGAAGTATTTAACTTCTCCATCATAAATGGAACTCAGTTTAGCTGGATACAGGATCCTGGGTTGAACGTTATTTTGTTTTAGGAGATTAAGAGTCAATGACCATCCTCTTCTAGCTTGAAAGTTTTGAGCTGAGAGATGTGCAGTTATTCAATAGTCTTCCCCTAGTAGGTTATGGTTTTTGTCCGTCTGGCTGCTTTCAGAATTTTCTCCTTCATATTAACTTTAGTGAAATTAATTATGATGTGTCTGGGGGATGTCTTACTGGGGTTGAGTCATGCTGGATTTGGAAACTGTCTGTTAACTGAATTTCAGAATCTCTTGGCATATCTGCAAAGTTCTCTTTCATTATTTCTTGAAGAAGAGCCTCTGTGTCTTCTGAGGCCACTTTGTCACATTCAGGTTTCCCTACAAGGCAAATACTGGTTTTCTTCAAATTATCAGAGCTCTCTCAAAGAATGATCTGTTTTTGCCTTCCATTTCTCTACCTCTTCATCGGTTTGGGAGTGTTCATAAGCTTTGTCTTCCATGTCAGAAATCCTTTCTTTTGCTTGCTCCATTCTGTTACTGAGGATTCTACTGTATTTTTCAGATCTCTCAGGGCTGCAAATTCTTGTCTCAATGTATCAAAATCTTTGGTCATTTTGTCTTTGAATTCCTTGACTTCTTGAGACAATTTTTGAAATGCTCCCTGAATTTCTAAATCCAACTTCTCCTCTATTTTATTGATCTTATTTGCAATCCAAATTCTGAATTCTGTTTCTGACATCTCAGCCATCTGTTTATGCATAGGATCTTCAGTTGTGTTCACCAAATTGTTCCTTGGTGGGGTATATCTGCTCTGGTTGTTCATGTTGCAAGAGATTTTTCGCTGATTCCACCCCATGATTATTTTGCAACGTTTGGCAAGATGAGCAGATAAGGATAAGTTGGGTTGGGGGTTCTAGGAGTAGTGATTGGCCAGTCCTTTGCTTGAAAGCTGGGACTGATGTCTGTACCTGTTCCCCTAGAGTTTTGTCAAGGACCTGTACAGTGCTACTGGCTGAGAAACTGGGGACCTTCTTGGTGTTGGGGTTAAGTGGCTCTGTCTTGTTTTCAGCTAGACTCTGTCTTACCCTAGGGAATCAGTTACTCTGGGTTGAAGTCTGAGCTGTGGAGAAATACCAGCAGTTAAGTCACCCCACTCCCTACAGGTAACAATTGGAAAAGGAAAATCAAATCTTCCCACGACCACACACCCAGGGTACCACTTTGGATAGTCCTCGGGTGATTGGCCCAGTTGAAGAGGTCCCAATCAATTTTCCCAGTTGGCACTGGCCTCAGGTGGGAGAGTACAAAAAGTCTCTGGCAACTAGATAGCAGGTGTTTGATTGTAACTCTAGTATAACTCTTTCCGGTGGTCCGTGAGATCTGAAGGACCCCCCCCCCCAGCAAATAAATTAGTCTAGGAAGATTGATGCATCCTCCCCCACCTGTCACACCCAGTCACTGGTAACCCCACAGGGCTGTGATCTACTTCCCTTCAATGAGCAGATACTCCAGAGGTTTGCGCCAGCCTGAAAAATAGGGAGATCTGTGTCACCTCAGCCACCACTCTCTGCCACTCTCTGTCACTATTTGGCAGGGGGAGGTGAACCGGACAACCTTGAGTGCTTGATAGGGGCTACGGCTATTCACTCAGTTCCAGCCATGTCCCTGATTGATATTGTTAATGGAAAGAACAACTTCACAGAATTGGTTTCTATCCCATCAATTTTCCCCCTTTGTCTCAGCTTTGGTCCCCTGAGGGCCAGGTGCATCTGAAGCTCAGTATAGCAGTCCTCTGGGTCAGCCCTGCCCAGGGTGTCTGCAGTCTCTGTGCGAATATTCTAATCCCAGTGCTCCACACAGGCTGATTCTGCCTGAGGCATACCTTTTACTTTGGGAGCCTGCGCTATGTCCCAGATCTGTTCTGCCAGTGGCCACCACAGGAGAAGCTGCCCGGCCTTCCCGGGTTGCCCAGAGAGACTGGGACCGTTCCTTCAAAATATCCCCAGGGGTCTGACCATTCCCACCACTGCCGGTGACTTGGTGTACCGCCCCTCCCTCAGCTGATTATCTTCTCCTTACTCCCAAGTTGGAAATTCAGCACAGATAAGCAACAGTCCATGCCCTGTCTACACCCATCAAGAAAATGCTCAAGAATCTGGACTCCATGGGGGCAGGCTTCCAGGCCTCGGGTTGAGGGAGTTCGAGGAGTTCAAAATTGCTGGTAATGAGTATATACAGTTTTATACAGTTTTATGCCTGGCAGGAGAGTGCCATGGCACCCTAGTAGGGGAAGGAGGTCCAGTTTTTAGAAGTCTCTCCCATGGGGTAAAACAGGACATTTGAACTCTGCTCGCTTGTTTGTATGGAGTTATGGAGTATACTGCGAGCTGTTCTTTTGGGGGAAGGGTACTCCCATCCACTTGGTGATGGATTCTGTACCTTTTGTTTGTATCCTTGGGGTTGCAGGTCACCTCAGCAGGATTGATGGTTGTTCTTTGACCTTCTCTTTTGGTTCAGATCTGAACCATCTGTTTTCTTGCTAAATTTCTGTCCTTTAACTCTCTTTCGGGACGGGAGCCTCTGTGAAAGGTTGGCTACAGACTGCCATCTTGGCTCCACCCCCCGATATTTCATCTTTGTCATTATTATAAAGGGAATAGAGTCCTTGATTGTTTTTTCTCCTTGACTATTGTTGGTACATACAAAGGCTACAGATTTGTGATTGTTAATTTGGTATCATGAGATGTTGCTGTATTCCTTGATCACTTCTAGGAGTTTTGCAGTTTTTCCCCCAGGGAATCTGCAAAGAGTGCCAGTTAGATCCCCTCTGTTCTTATTTGGATCCCTTTAATTGCCTTTTCTTGCCTGATTGTAGTGGCTAAGACTTCCATTACAATGCTAAAAAACAGTGGGGACAGTGGGCATCCTTGCCTGGTTCCTGATCTGAGTGGAAATAATTTCAATTTTACTCCATCAAATACAACATTGGCTATGGGTTTGCTGTAGATGGCCTCTATCAGTTTAAGAAATTTTCCTTCTATACCTATTTTGTTAAGTGTTCTAATCAAGAAAGGATGCTGGATATTATCAAAAGCTTTTTCTGCGTTAATTTAGAGAATTCATATGGTCTTTGTTTTTTAATTTGTTTATGTGATGTATTATATTTATGGGTTTATGTCTATTGAACCATCCTGGAGATCCTGGAGTGAAACCTACCTGGTCGTGATGTATAATTTGATGTGTAGAATTCTGTTGTGAAGTCTTCTGGTCCTGGATTTTTCTTTTGGGGGAGATTTCTTATAGTTGATGCTATTTCAGAACTTGTTATAGGCTTGATCAACATTTCAACATCTTTCTGGCTAAGTCTAGGAGGGTGACATGTTTCCAAGTACTGATCTATTTCCTTCAGATTTCCATACTTTTGAGAATAGAGTTTTATGTAATATTCATTACAAATTGGTTGAATTTCTGAAGAGTCTGTTGTTATTTGGCCTTTATCATTTCTGATTAATGAAATTAGGGATTTTACTCTTCTACTTCTGGTTACTTTAGCCAAATGTTTATCTATTCTATTGACCTTTCAAAAACCAGCTTTTTGATTGGTTAATCTGTTGTATGATTCTTTTGTTTTTTATTTCATTTAGTTCTGCTCTACTTTCAGGTATTTTTTTTCTTCTGCTGGGTTTATGGTTGGAATATTCTTCCTTTTACAGTTGCTTGAGATTTCCCATTAAGTTGTTGACTTCCTCTCCTTCTGTTATTTTGAGGAAGGCTTGTAATGCTATACATTTCCCTCTTAGGACTGCCTTTGCTGTATCCCAGAGGTTCTGATAGTTCATGTCTTCATTATCATTTTGTTCCAAAAATTTGGCAATTTCCTTCTTAATCTCATCTATGACCCAGCTATCATTCGGCATGAAGTTATTCAGTTTCCATGTTTTTGTATGCGTATGCAGATTCCTATTGTTACTGAGTTCAACTTTTATTCCATCATGGCTCAAGAAAATACAAGGAATGATTTCTATTCTTTTAAATTTGCTGAGGTTATACTTGTGACCGAAGATATGTTCTATGTTGGAGGATGATCCATGGGCTGATGAGAAGAATATGAATTTAGTTTCGTTATGATCAAATGTTCTGTTCATGTCTGTTAAATGCAAATGTTGAATTGTTAAGTTTAAATGCAAAATTTCTTTGCTTAGCTTCTTTTTGGAGTATCTTTTGGGAGCCAAGACTGCCAAACAAGTGTTAAAATTTCTGACAAGTATGATGCTGGAGGAAATTAAGTTGCTCAAGTCTGTTAGAATCTCTCTTAAAAATTGAAGCACATTCTGGTTGGGTGCATAAATGTCAATAGTTGAAATCTCATCATGTTGAGTGTTGCCCTTAACAAATGAGAAGTGGCCATTCTTATCTTTCCTTACTTTTGTTGCCTTAAAGCCTATTGTATCTGTGAATAAAATTGCAACACCTGCTGTTTTCTGTTTTCCATTTGCCTGAATTATAGATGACCATCCCTTCACCCTCAGTGTATGTTTATCTTTTAAGTTGTGAGATTCTTGAATGCAGCTGATGTCTGGTCTGAGTTTTGGTATCCAGTCAGCCAACTTGTACCTCTTTAGAGGGCAATTTAAACCATTCACATTAATTGAGAGTATTTATAAGCCAGATAGTATTATGAGTATTGAATTTTTTGAAAGACCAGTAGGCATTTTTAATCCTTTCACCACTGTGGAAGTTGGAGTTTGATCAAAAGTTTCTGAGTGAGTTTACTTTGGTGGTGGAGGATTGTGCTGTTCATTATGGAGGATAGGTCTGAGAATACCCTGGAGAGCTGGTTTAGTTATAGCAAATTTCTTCAACATGTGAATGTCATTAAAGTATTTAATTTGTCTATCATAGATGAAACTCAGTTTAGCTGGATACAGTATCCTGGGTTGAAAATTATTTTGTTTAAGAGTAAATTTCGATGACCACCCTCTTCTAGCTTGAAAGCTTTCAGCAGAGAGATTGGTAGTCATTCTAATGTTCTTCCTCTTGTTGGGTTATGGTTTTCATATTCTGGCTGTTTGCAGAATTATCTCCTTCATATTAACTTTGGCGAAGGTACTTATAACGTGTCTATGAGAATTTTTATTTGGGTTGAGTCATGCCTGTGTTCTGAAACTGTCTGCTATCTGAATTTCAGAATCTCTTGTTATGTCTGGAAAGTTCTCTTTCATTATTTCATGAAGTAAAGCCTCTGTTTCCTCACAGCAACCTCATCACCTTCAGGTATTCCTATAAGGTGAATACTAGATCTCTTCCAATTATCTTACAGCTCTCTGAGAGAATGATCCATTTTTGTTCTCCACTTTTTTTTTCTTCTTTGAGCATTTGGAAGCATTCAAAAGCTTTGTCTTCAATGGCAGAGATACTTTCTTCTGCCTGCTCCATTCTATTATCTTTGAGGGCTGAAACTTCTTGACTTAATGTTTAAAATTTTTGGTGATTTTGTCTTTAAATTTGTTGAATTTTTGAGATATCTTTTGAATTACTACTTGAAATTTTTTTTTATTGAATCATAGCTGTGTACAATGATTCAATCATGGGGTACAGTGTGCGGGCTTCACATACAATCTAAGATATTTTTATCAACCGGATTGACATAACATTCATGAGATTTTCTCATTTACTGTGTGAAAACATTTTTGATCCGTATTTAGAAGTTTTCTCCTGACCCTTCAAATATGGACCACAAGTGTGATCTCACCCTTTATCCTCTCTCCACCCACCCTCTCCCTCCTCTTCCCTCCCTCTCCCCTTTCCCCGTCTTCTTGTGCAATAATTGGGTTGTAGCCTTCACTTGACAGATATATATTTGCTTCATATTAGGGGTGTATACTCATATTTACATGGATGGAGCTGGAACATGTTCTCCTTAGCAAAGTATCTCTAGAATGGAAGAAAAACTACTTGAAATTCTATTTACATCTTTACCTCCATTGTGTTAGTCATATTCGCTATCCAAATTCTGAACTTGATTTCTGACAGCTCAACCATGTGTTTATGAATGGTATCCTATGCTATGTCTGTCATATCATTGCTTGTGGGAGTTGATCTACTCTGATGATTCATGTAGCCAGAATTATTCTGCTAATTCTGCCTCATGATTGCTTTTTACCTTTGGCTAGATGGGCAGGTAAGGTGAAATTGGATTGGGATTTCCTGGGGTTGTGGGTAACTAGTCCTTTGTCAAGGATCTGGGACTGATGACTGCAGCTATTTCTCCTATAGCTTTGCAAAGAACCCATACAGTATTAAAGTCTGAGACTTAGGAAACCTGCTTGGTGTGGTGGGGTTAGGTGGCACTGTCTTGTATTCAGCTTATTCTTGTCCTATCCTAAAGGATCAGTGACTCTAATGATGTCTTAGCCATGGAGAAATACAAGAAACTAAGACACCCCACCCTCCATGGACAACAACTGGAAAAGGATATAAACCTGTCTTGTTACCACACAACCAGGGTACCACCTGAGAGGTTCCTTGGGTGGTTGGCCCAGGTTAGATGTTCCAAACTAATTGACCCAGTCAGTACAAGCTTTCAAGTGGTATAGTTCAAAAGGTCTCCAGCAACTAGATAGCGGAGGTCTACTGGCTGTTCAAATTTGGCTTGCACCAGTGCTCTGTGGAGTCAGGAAGGCCTGCCCAGTAGCAGAGCTGGACCAGGGGGCTGTGTGTCTTTCCCCACTTTGCTCCTCTTTCACACCAAATCACTGGTCACCACAGATGGCTGAGATCCTGCTCCCTCCAATACGCAAATGTGCCAGGGCTTTGTGCCTGTCAGAGTCAAAGGAAGGTCAATGCCCCCACAGCCTGGTGACTACCCTCGGCCACCAGTTGGCTGGGGGAGCTGAGGCCTGCCTGCCTCGGGTACTCAATAGCCACTGGCTAGTGTTCCACTTGAACTCAGTCTAATCCTGAGGGTAACAAGTTAGCAAATATTTTTCTCCCTCAGCCACTTTGCCTTTGACCCTGCTGCTTTACAGCACTGGTATCCCTATAGAGCAAGTTCTGATTTCCTCTGGCAGTCCTTAGAGTTGGGGAGGTGTATCTCCAAGACTCAACCCCAGCAAGATCGCTCTATTTTTGTTGGCTCTTTGTGGGAAGTGACCCTGTGCAGCTGCAAGGCGACTGACAGAGCCAAGGAGTTCTGGCTGTAGGAGAAGCTCAATGAGCATGAGGCACATGGATTCAGCAGCAGGAAAGGGGACACTGCACATGGTTCTGGCAGTGCCTGGTGCCCAGTGACTTTGGCAAGGAGAGTGGTAGGCTCACAGTTCTGGCTGGGCGGCATGTTGGGGGGAGGTGTGGAGGCTCCTCAGGGTGGTGTGCCAGGGGCAGAGCATGGGACATGTGGCTCTAGCAAGGCAGAAGGTGAGGTTCTGGCTGGGCAGGGATGGGGTAGGAGTGCTTGGTCCAGCAGGGATGGGGAACACTGCTCAAGACCCTCATCCCACAGTCTCTGTAGGGGTTAGGTTTCTAGTTCGTCCCGCAAGGGGGAAAGGGTGGACTGGAAGTTCAGAATGGCAGGGAAAATGTTCGTTCAATTTTTCTGCTTGCCAAGAGAGTGCTCAGGGTCACAATAGGGTCCTTCTGGGGAAGTAGACCCCACTTCCTACAGGTCTCACCCATGGGTTGAGACAAGAGGTCCTCAGTTCAACGCTTCCCTGTAGAAAATCTAGAGGTACAAACAAAGAGAAAAGGAAGAAAAAAAAAAAAACAACACAACTTTCTTGGGAGAAAGGATGCACCCTTTTTCTTTGGATGAATTTTTTACCTGACGTTTGCTTTCTTGGAGTGGTAGCTTGCCTCAGCAGTGGTGACCTGCAGTTATCATTCTTCTTTCTTGGCTCGTCTCCCAGTCTTCAGCTTAACTGGGTACTTTCTGGACATTATCCTTACCTCTGGACTGGAGCTTCTTTTGAAGGCTGGCTATAGTCAGCCTTCTTGCTCCTCCCCCTGTATTTGAAGTTTTGACAGGTTCTGCCAAATTGCCTTTTAAAATGGTTGTAACCAATTTTATATACTCTTACTCACAAAGTATAAGAGTGCCTTCCCCTCTCTGGCTTTTATCAATCATTTGGATTCTCCCAAATTGATATACAAACTGTATCTCCTGGGTTGGTCTGAATTTCCTTGATTGTTGTGAGACTGGAAATTGTTATACCGTTTTAAAATGTCCAGAGCTTTAAGGATAGTCCTGACATATTAAAATGTAATTTCAGTGAAACCATGGGCAAAATAATTTTACTCCTTTAAAAATGAAAGATTCCATGTTGATAATTTTTTTTCTTGTTTATATATTTATTTTGTTATTATTTCTTTCAAAATTAATATGAAGGTACAAGTTTTTAGGTTATGTTGTTCTTACTTTCAAAGTAAAGTTCATGTAGTAATTAAACCCTTCACACAGGGGACAGGCTGAACAACCTTGCATTGTGCACATTAGGTGAGATCCTGCCCACTGTCCAATATCCCCTCCATAGCCATGCTTTCCTCTCTCCCTTACTAGACTATATTAGTGTTTTATCACTCATATTGGCATGTAATTATTTATATATTTGTTTCATATTAGTATTAAGTACATTGGATTTTTTTATCCATTCTTGAGATACTTTACTAAGAGGAATGTGTTTCACCTCCATCCAGGTAAACATAAAAGATAAGAAGTTTCCACCTTTTCTTATGGTATATATATGCCACCGTTTTTTAATCCATTCATGGGTTTAATCCATTTGGGTTGATTTCATGACTTGGCAATTGTGAATTTAGCTACAGTGAACATTCCAGTGCAAATGTCCTTGTGGTGAAATGATATTTGCTCTTCTGGGTAGATACTTAGTAATGAGATTGTGGGATAAAATGGAAGGTCAACTGTTGGTTCTTTGAGAATTTTCCATACCTCTTTTCATAAGTTTTATTGGTTTGCAATCCCATCAGCAGAGTACAGGTGCTTCCTTCTCTCCACATCCACACCAGCATCTGCAGATGAGGGACTTTTTGATGTGAGCCACTCTCACTGGGGTTAGAAGATATCTCAGGGTGGTTTTGATTTGCATTTCTCTGATTAGAGATGAGCAAGTTTTCATGTAATTCTTGGCAATTCATCTGCCATCTTCAGAGAAGTTTTGGCTCAAGTCTGTTACCCACTTAGAAATGGATTTGTTTGCTCTTTTCCTGTTGATTAATTTGAATTCTCTATAAATTCTAATTATCAGGCCTTTGTCGAATGCATAATGTGTGAAATATCTTCTCCCATTCTGAAGGATGTCTGCTTGCTTTGGTTGTGTTACTCTTAGCTCTGTAGAAACACTTTAGCTTGATAAAATCCCAGTTATTTATTTTTGGTGTTGCTACAATTGCCAGAGGAGTCTTCCTCAAAATATTTCATCACAGGCCAATATTTTTAAGCGTTCTGTCCTCACTGTACTGTAGAGTTTTATACATTTTTGTACCTTAAATGTCAATATTTTACTCAGTGAGAACCAATTTTTGTCAATGGTGAGAGGAGTGGGTCCAGTTTCATTCTTCTACATGTGGCTAACCAGTTCTCCCAGCATCATTTATTAAATAAGGATTCTTTTCCTGAGTATATACTTTGGTTAGGCTTATTAAATATCAAATGGTGATATGTGGCTGAGTTCATCTGTAGATTCTCTATTCTATTCTCCCAATCTATATCTATATTTTTGTGCCAGAATCACACCTTTTTGATCACTATTGATTTGTAGTGTAATGTGAAGTCTGGTAATGTGATTCCTCCAGATTTGTTTTTATTACTAAGAATTGTATTGTCTATTCAAGGTTTTCTCTGGTTCCATATGAAATGAAGTACTATTTTTTCAAGTTCTTCAAAGTATGACATTAGTGCTTTGATGGGAATTACATTAAATCTGTAGATTGCTTTAGATAGTATGGACATTTTAACAATGTTGATTCTTCCCAAGCAAGAGCATCGTATGTTCTTCCATTTGTTAATGTCTTCTGCTATTTCTTCTTTTTATTTTTTAATGTTTTGCTGTATTCTGCTTTCTAAGATCTTATCAAATATTTTGCATTGATATTCATTAATGATATTGCCCTATAGTTTTCTTTTTTATGTTCGGTCCTCTCTTGGTTTGGAGATTAGAGTGATATTTGCTTTATAGAATGTGTTGGGAGGTTTCCTTTCTTCTCTTTGTTTTGGAATAGGAAATGCAATGTTGGAACTATTTCCTCTTTTAAGGTTTGGTGAAATTTTGCTGTGAAATCATCTAGTCCAGTGCTCTTCTTTTTCTTGGGAGATTTTGTATAGTTAATGTTATTTCAGTGCTTGATATAGATCTATTCATAATTTCTAATTCTTTCTGGTTGAATTTAGGAAGGTGGCATGATAATAGGTATTGGTCCATTTCCTCTATATTTTCATAATTTTGAATATAGAGTTTTTTTGTAGTTATCATTGAGGATCTTTTGTATTTCTATGGTATCCGTTATTTTTCCCCATTATCATTTCTAATTGAAGTTATTAGAGATCTTCCTTTTCTGTTTCTACTTAGTATGGCCAAGCGCACATCAATTTCATTAATCTTTTCAAAGAATCAACCTTTTGTTTCACTGATATTCTGAATGATTCTTTTCTTTTCAATTTCATTTAATTCTGCTCTATTTTGGTTATTTATTTTCTTCTGGTGGGTTTGTGGTTGGATTGTTCCTCCTTTTCCAGTTGCTTGAGATGGCCCATTAGTTTGTTGACTTGCTCTGTTTTTTTGATGAAAGCTTCTAATGCTACAAATTTCCTGCTAAGGACTGCCTTTGCAGTATCCCACAGGTTTTGATAGTTTGTGGCTTCATTATCATTTTGTTCAAGCAACCTAATGATTTACTTCTTAAGCGCATCTTTGACCTAGCTGTCATTCTACATAAGGTTATTTAGTTTCCATGACTTTATTTGGGTATGCAGATTTCTGTTGCTGAGTTCAACTTTTATTCTGTGACCTTCTGAGAGGATACAAGGAATAATTTCTATTCTTTTGAATTTGTTGAGGTTAGATTTGTGCCCTAAATAATGATCGTTTTGCACTAATTTACACAGCTATGATTTAATAATAAAAACAATTAAACAAACAAACATAAATAAATAAATAAATAAGAAAAATGAAGTGATTAGGCCATGAGGACTGTACTGGCGTTAGTGGATTATAGCTGATTATACTGGGGATGCCGAATATGTATATACACATTTTGAGAGATGTTATCTATGTATTACTTTTTGAAGTTTTTATGGTAACAATGTGTTGTGCAGTATGACATTCACTCAAAAGATGTCCTTAATCAAATGCTGGCATCACCATGTGACAGGCATGAATAGAACAGCTATTTCTCTTAAAATATATATACTTTTTTTAGCACCCTCTGTTTACAGGCCTTAGGCTGTGAGTTGGACCCCTTGCTCATTCATTTTTACCTTCTCTAGTCTGTCTTTGACTGTGGGATGACAGCACCAAGAAGGCCCTCACCAAATGTTGCTCCTGGACCTTGAAATTCCCAGAATCCAGAACAATGAACCAAATAAATTTCTCTTCATTATAAATTAAAAAAAAAATGATCATTTTGAAGCATCATTTGTGGGCCGATGAGAAGATTTTGTATTCTGTTCTATTATGATGAAATGTTCTGTATATGTCTATTAACTCAATTTGTTCTAGTGTCATGTTTAAGTCCATTCATTCATTGTTTAGTTACTACTTGGAGGATTTGTCTAGTATAGCCAAAGGGGTTTTGAAATCTCCAACAATTATAGTGCAGGAAGATATTATATTGTTCACACCATTTAGGGTTTGTTTTATAAATCGAGGAGTATTTAGGCAGGATGTCTAAATGTTAATTATTGAAATCTCTTGAGTTTGTGTGTTTCCCTTGATAAGTATGCAGTGTCCATCCTTGTCTTTCCTTATTTTTGTTGGTTTAAATTCAATTGTATGTGCAAATAGATTGTAGCTTCTGCCTTTTTCTGATTTCTACTTGCCTAGATTATTGTTTTCCATCTCTTCACTCTAAGTCTTATTTTATCCTTTGAGGTTAGGTAAGTGTCTTAGAAACAATAGATATTGGGCCTGAGATTTAGTATCCAGTGAGCCAGCCTTTGCCTCCTTAGAGGTCAGTTGAAGCCACTCACATTTATTGAGATAATTGATAAGTATGGTGGAGTTTTGTCATCTTGTTTTTCAGAGGTCCAGAGTTTATTTTTATCCCTTTCACCATTGTGGAAGATATTGTTTCTTTAATTTAGGGGTGTGTGGATTTTGTTGGTGGACCATTGTGCTAGTCATTATGAAGACTGGGTCTGAATACTTTCTGTATAACTGACCTAGTTATGGCAAATTTCTTCAACACTTTTGTGTTAGTAAAATATTTGATTTCTCTATCACAAATGAAACTCAGGTTAGCAGGATACAGGATCTTGGGCTGTAAATTGTTTATTTTTCTTTAAAAAGGATAAAGTTTTATGACTGTACTCTTCTGGCTTGAAACGTTTTGGCTGAAAGACCTGCCATCACTCTGGTGTTTTTACCTTTGTAGGTAAGATTTTTATTATACCTGGCTGCTTACAGGATTTTTTCCTTCATATTAAAATTGGAAAAGTTAATTACAGCGTGTCTAGGAGATGCTTTGTTTGGATTGAGTCATGTTGAAGTTCTGAAAGTACTATCTGAACTTCAGTGTCTCTTGTAATGTTTGGGAAAATTTTCACCATATTGCCTGGAGGAAAGCCTCTGTACCTTTAGGAGCTTCCTCTTCTCCTCCAGGAATCCCTATAATTCAGATGTTTGATTTTTTGGAATGGTCCCATAACTCTCTCAGGGAATAGTCTGTTTTTGTTTTCTCTTTTTCTGCCCCTTTGAATGCTCCAGATAGTTCTAAAGTCTTGTCTTCAATTTCTGAAATTCTTTCTTCTCCCTGTTCAAGTGTATTACTGAGAGTCTCTATCTACTGTGTTTTGAAGGTCTTCAAACACCGTTTCCAATTCCTTAAGTTCTCCTATAGATTTCCTCTTTATGTCCATATCCTTGGTAACTTTGTCCTTGAATTCATTAATATTTGACAACTTTTGACCCATTTTTTAAATTTCTATTTCCGTATTTTCTTCCATTGCAATCAACTTATTTGCCATCCATATTCTGAATTATATTACTAACATTTCAGCAATTTCTCCATGGGTCATATTTTCTGTTGTACCTCCCTTGTAGTCTCTTGGCAGAGTTGATCTGGTCTCATTTTTCATGTTGCCAGAGTTCTTTTGCTGGTTCCTCTATATGAGTATTTTCAGCTTTTTTCTTTCATGTATTAATTATACTTTTTTAGTTGAAATGAAAGGTTGTCCCTGAATAATTATTGAGCGATAAGGTGTTTGGGGACCCTTAGGAAACACTGTATTAACCTATCTGGCAATTAAATTTGGCTGGGAGAGACTGTATCAGGAGGCCCCAGGTACTAGAGGTAACTACTCCTTCTGTGCCTTGTGACTGTGGCTTTTTCCCTATAGCCTCACAGCAGTGCCTTTCTTGGCTGCAGCCAGAGTTTCAGAGGGCCAGCTTGGTGAGGTAGCACAACCTGTCTTTGTCTTGATGTCAGTTTTCCCTCTATCCAATCCTAAGAGTCACAGTACTCTGCTGGTATCTCTGTTAAACAAAGATACAGACACCTGCGACCCCAGCTCCACTAGTGATAGCTATAGGAAGGGAATCTGTAGAGACCTGCTGAATCTTCCCCTCACTGCTACCTCCCCACCACTGCTTAAACAAAGTCAAACAAGTAGTGAACCTGTAGCCCCAGACAGTGGCAAAAGAATAGGAATCCATGGATGGCTCTAGTAGAGAGGTCTAGTCAAACTCACTTATGCAACATGAGCAACACCCACTCATATGAGTTCACAGGGTCACCAGATGGTTAGCTCTGGCTAAGAGTTCCAGTCAAATTTGCTCATACAGCATGAACAATACCCACACAAGGGTTGATAGGGTCCCCATGCAGTCAGAAGCAAAATTACACCACAAGATCTGAGAATTCATGGGGGGCTGAATAAGGATCTTTTCCCTAGTGGAAAAAGGTGTCAGGATAACTTATCCATCTTCCTGTCAAAGTTAGCACTGTGATGCCACTGTTTGCCCACTGCAGCTCAGCAACCCACACAAAGCCCCAGCCTCTCAGTGAACTCAACAAACACTCTGGCCTTTGCAGGGGACGGTCCATCAGGCAACCAGGATAGAGGAAAGGGTGAGATATGGGTTCAGGATTGAGGACAGAATATTTTTTCACTTTTGTGCCAGGCAGGATGGGACCTGAGTTCAGAGGTGGAACTTCTAGGTGTAGGGAGAATAAGACTTCTTGGCTTTTCATCATGAGGTGAGGTGAGATGTCCTTTGTTCCCTGATCACTTGTGGAAAGTGTGCTGTGGACCTCCTGGTTGGGGGAGGAGTCTCCCATCCTCTCAGCAATGGGTACCTTCCAACTAGTTGCTCAATACCTGATCTTTGTTATCATTCTTCCTTTTTCTTGGCCTTGTAGCTTGTCTCAATGGGGATGATGTGCACTTCACTTTCTACTCCCTGTGCTAAACTCTCCTTCTTTGGCTTCTCTGAATCCACTTCAGTCCAGCGTATATAACTCTAGATAGGAGCCTCTGGAAGAAGCTGCTTCTAGTCGGCCTTCTTGACCAATGTTGATAATTCTTGCAAGAGCAATAGTTTCTAAAATATATTAAAAATGGAAATAAAAAATTAAGAGCTAGCATTTCATCTTTTCATGCACTACAAATAAATCCTCCACTGAATTGGTACAATCTTGCTATTTTTTTTCTACATGATAGTACAGAATAGAACAATTCAGTTTTGTTTCTAGATTAGCAACAGAATCCACCTTCAAAAAATGTTTATTTAGGTGGTCAACCATTTCATTGATAGAAGAAGTATTTACACATGCAATTCCCATTCAAAGAAGTTACCAGCATAAATTCCTCTGTAGGGATATGTGAAAAGACCCTACAGTACACCAGGTATCCAAGTTCTAATGATTACTTGTCAAATGTCCCCAAGAGTTATCATTAACAGAAAGAGTAGGCATGGCAACTTGTATGGCATGGGTATCTCATTGCAGCCCCACAGTTAAACTGTGCATTTATGGAAGGAAAAGTGGGACTTGGGATGTTAAGTGGTAAACCACTGTTTTTACTTTTTTTATTTTTATTTTTTATTGTTGGGGATTCATTGAGGATACAAAGAACCAGGTTACACTGATTGCATTTGTTTAGTCTCTCTTATAATTGTGTCCCATCCCCAAGAGATATGCCACACACCATGACTCCCAATCCCCCTCCTTCCTTCTCTCTGTCTGCATCCCCCTTCCCCTACCCCCCATGTGTACTAGCTCATCACTTTTCCTCACATAAGAATGGAGTTCAGAGAGGATTATTGTTTATCTATTCTTGTGATGCTTTTTTAAGAATAATGTATTCCACTTCCATCCAGTTTAATACAAAAGATGTAAAGTCATCACCTTTTTAAATTTTTTTTTTGAAGTTTTTGGCTGCGGCTGGGTTTGAACCCGCCACCTCCAGCATATGGGGCTGGTGCCCTACTCCGTTGAGCCACAGGTGCCACCCAAAGTTGCCACGTTTTTAAAAGTATTCCATGGTATACAGATACCACTGTTTTTAAAAAGTCATCATTAAAGTGGGGAATTAAAACATATCAAAGCGCTTGTTTTATGAAAAAAAAGTGGATATTATATGAGCTCCAGGGTGCCTGAAACATAATACAGCCACATGTTTAGAAATTCAATTAACATTATCTTTTTAAAATTTGATTTATTAATAATATCACAGATAAATTGTCAGTTTTGATAGTCCTGTTATCTTTTGAATGTATCCTAACTAAGGAGCTTTAGAAACTAATATAAATTGACAGAAAAATGTCAGTTTGCTTTAATTATTTGAGTCAATAAGAAATCATAGTTTAATGAATGATTTCTGCATAGAAAGAATGTCAGCAATCTCTCGTCTTTTGCAAGTAAACTCTTGGACCTCAAATCCTTCAGAGATAACACTTCAGGTTTTCCTTCACCAAATAAATATGACAAAACATTTAACATTCTCATCCTCTAAGTGAGATATGAAAACAGTTTGTAGGCAATTAATGTACTGTAAAGTCATAGGCTATGCCTCACAGTCTCCACAGCACTGATTTAAAACAGAAAAAATTCTCATCCACCTTTTTTGATATCAACATTAATGCAGGCATGTAGAAGAGTTCATTAAATAAATCAAGTCCAGCTTTTCTCACAAACCTAACACAGTTGACAGATAACTGAAAATAAAGCAAAATATACAGCTGGACAATTACCTGAGTACTTCACAGACTAATGTCAAAAAATCAATCAGACTCAAGATGACAATTTCTAGGCATATATACAAATTTTTAATATTAAAAAATAGGAAAGCACATCTGAAATGCTTCATAAATCTTCATTACCTCTGAAAACTTACGGTGTGAAAATGATGAATAATCAGATATTCATGGTTTTGAAATACATGTAGGAATTTTTTTTTTTTGAGACAGAATCTCAATATATCACCCTGTGTAGAGTGCAGTGGTGTCACAGCTCACAGCAACCTCAAACTCTTGGGCTTAAGTGATTCCCTTGCCTCCACCTCCCAACTAGCTGGGACTACAGGTGCCCACCACAAAGCCCGGCTATTTTTTTGTTGCAGCTCTCATTGTTGTGTAGCAGGCTTGGGCTGAATTCAAACCTACCAACCCTGGTGCTGTGTCTTGTGCCCTAACCACTTAGCCTATAGGCAATGAGCTACAGGTTAGAAAATTAACCTAGAGTAAAGAAGAAATTATTCAGGCTTGGTGCTTCTAGCTCAGTGACTAGGGCACTGACCACATATACCAGGGCTGGCAGGTTCAAATCCAGCCTGGACCTGCCAAACAATGACAACTACAACAAAAAAAGTAGCTGGGTGTTGTGGCAGGCACCTGTAGTCTCAGTTACTGGGGAGGCTGAGGCAAGAGAATCACTTAAGCCCAGGAGTTTTAGGGTGCCGTGAGCTGTGACACGATAGCACTCTACTGAGGGCAACTTAGTGAGACTCTGTCTAAAAAAAAAAAAAAGGAACAGGCTCGGCACCCTGTAGGACAGTGGTTATGGCACCAGCCACATGCACTGAGGATAGGAGGTTCGAACGCAGCCCGGGTCAACTAAATAACAATGACGACTGCAACAACAAAAATAGCCAGGCATTAGTGGCGGGTGCCTGTAGTCTCAGCTACTTGGACGCTGAGGCAAGAGAGTCACTTAAGCCCAAGAGTTTGAGGTTGTTGTGTGCTGTGACGCCATGGCACTCTAACAAGGATGACAAAGTGAGACTCTGTCTCAAAAAGAACAATGAAAAATATTCAACACAACAACGGTAAGTTATTCACAAGAACATTTTTCTAATTTGTACTTTAAAGGTTCACTATTATTTGCCAATTAAATTTCACCCTCCTTTTTTTTTGAAAGTCTCTTGGACTTAGACAAAGAAACTGTGAAAATGATCGAAATTAATCACTAGTATGGTCATTATTTTAGACAAAGAGATGCCAATCTCAGAAACTAGGATAGTTCTAGAAGTTACCGATTAATGTGGCAATTTAACTATGGAAAACTAAATATTACTGGAGATGGAGAAAAATTAAACTCAGTTTTCCTAAAGAAAAATATATGATGGCTCAGTGCCTGTGGCTCACGTGGCTAAGGCTCCAGCCACGTACACCTGAGCTGGCGGGTTCGAATCCGGCCTGGCCTGCCAAACAATGATGATATCTGCAACAACAATAACAAAAAAATAGCCAGTATTTGAGGAAGGCAGCTGTAGTCCCAGCTACTTAGGGGACGGAGGCAGGAGAATTGCTTGAGCCTAGGAGTTGGAGGGTACTGTGAGCTGTGATGCCATGGCACTCAACCCAGGGCGACAGCTTGAGGCTCCATCTCAAAAAAAAAAAAAAAGAAAGAAAAAAAAAAAAGAAAAGAAAATTTTGCGCTAGGTACAACATACAATCTTAGGATTTTTTTTTTTTTTTGACAGAGTCCCACTCTGTTGCACAGGGTTGAGTGGCATGGTGATAATCTTGCTCATAGCAGCCTATAACTCTAGGTTCAAGCAATCTTCCTGCCTTAGCTTCCCGAGTAGCTTGGACTACAGGTACCTACTACAATATATGGCTAGTTTTTTTGTTTTTTTTTTTCTGTTTTTAGTAGAGACAGGGTCTTGCTTTTGCTCAGGTTGGTCTCCTGAGCTCAAGGGATTCTCCCAACTCGGCCTCCTAGAGTGCTAAGATTACAGGTGTGAGCTACTGTGCCTGGCCTGCAATCATAAGGTTTTTCAACAAAACTAAAAGATTTTTCTTGTTGTTGACTTAAAACTATGAAAACCAGGCTCAGTGGCTGTGGCTCAACGGGCTAAGGCACCAGCCAAGTACATCTGAGCTGACGGGTTCGAATCCAGCCCGGGCCCGCCAAACACCGATGACGGCTGCAACCAAAAAAGATGCCCGGGCCTTGTGGCAGGTGCCTGTAGTCCCAGCTACTTGGGAGGCAAAGGCAAGGGACTCACTTGAGCCCAGGAATTGGAGGTTGCTGTAAGCTGTAATGCCACTGCACTCTATTCTGGGTGACAGCTTGAGGCTCTGTCGCAAAACAAACAAACAAAAAAAAAGACTATGAAAACCAATACTTATTTTCAATGATTAAGATAGTGGAAAAGAATACTGTTAGGAAAATTTCTATTATTAATACGGTCTAAGGCAGTGGTTCTCAACCTATGGGTCGCAACCCTTTTGGACACTATTAAAGGTTCGCGGCATGAGGAAGGTTGAGAACCACTGGTCTAAGGTAACAGATAATATTTAATGTTCTCTAACAAAGTTTTAGCAGCTATGTTGTATTTCAATTATTACCAATCATACTCAAGAGATTTTAAACATTTCAACAGTATTTAATAAATGACCTAGAAGAGATTCTAATGCTGGCTGATGTATAAAACAGGGTATAATATGGGCTGTAATATGAGACAACAAACTATCTTCTTCATTGTGCTACATATAAATAATTGCAGTAAAGTCATCAGAATTTTTTCTAATTATTCTACGCCTACCCTGATTGTCTGTTTAGATACGCATGCTGTGTTCAAAAGACTTTAATTCTAAGACTATAACAAAGTACAATATCTTTATTAGCATAATTTACCTCCATCATATTCTGACTCAATGCTTTCATCTAATGAAAACTTTTCTATTGCTCATATTAAGGGGCAGGATACATTGGTTTGACTCATGAAAGATAAGTAGGCTTATAATGTGATTCTATTTTCCCTGATTTGTGTCACATTACATATAGAAGGGGAAGGAAGGGAAAGAGGGGACTAAAGAGACAAGAGAGGGGAAGTATACTGGAAAGTGGGGTTAGGAGCATCCTGAGAGGCTGGCAGTTTTCCCTCTCTTCTGTATTCAACTATATCTTCAGGCGTTGGATACGTGAGGCAAGATCAACATTTCTTGGTTCTTTCTGTTTCCCAGGAATCTGTGTCCTGCCACAGCAAGCTTCCTTTAAGAACTCTGAAAGCTGCAGCTGGGGTATATAAGAACTATAAGAACTATAACACCATAGCCATGGATTCATGAAAGGCAATACTGGCAAGACCCTGAGACAAGAAACTTAAGAGTTTATTTATTTCAGTGGCGCCTGTGGCTCAAAGGAGTAGGGCGCCAGCCCCATATGCTGGAGGTGGCAATTTCAAAGCCAGCCCCAGCCAAAAACTACCAAAAAAATAAAGAATAAATAAAATTTTTAAACAGTTTGTTTATTGATTTATAGGCAGATATAAGTCTAAAATATTGCTTAGAGAAAGTAGACACATATGATTTGATATACATTCTATAATGATTGCCACAATCAAGTTAATATACCCATCAACACCCACAGTTATCATTGTGTGTATGTGTATTTGTAGTAACAATACTTAAAATCTGCTCTTAACATATTTTATGTAAACAATCCTGTCATTTGTAATAACATGAACAAACTTGGAGGAAATTATGCTAAGTGAAATATGCCAGACACAGAAAGATAAATACTGCACATTCTCATTTATATATGAAATCTAAAAAAGTTGAACTCACAGAAACAGGGAGTAAACGAGCAGTTTCCAGGGCCTGAAATGGGGGGCAGATGAGTAGATGTTGGTTAAAGGGTACAAATTTTCATCTATACTATAATACTACATTGTTTACTATGGATATTTAAAAATTAAACATTAGACATATCTACTTTGCTTTCCACTCCAGGAATTTACCATATCCCTTTCCTGGAGATACTTAGCCTCTATAGTAGAAGGAGGAGAACCTAGGTCAGACAAACCCCTACTTCATATTCAATTTCTTTAATGGTCTTATACAAGTGTCCATAAAGTTCAAAACAAATTGGACATGAACGTTATGGACACCCTGTATGTCTATCTTGTCTATCTGTATTTCTCCCTCCCCTTTGCTCTAGGGTTCTCCTCTGTAATCTATATCCATGCCACGATCAGAGTGGTCTGTGGAAAATAAATTCTGTTTATTCACTTTGGGTCTTAAAATTCTTCAATGACTCCCCATTACTAACAGGAAAAAATCCAAGACCCCCACTATGGCATACAAAACCCTTCAGGCCTACTTTCTCCAGTCTTATCATCTACCACTTCATCTAATCTCTACTTCTTAACTTTTTGCTTCACTAGTATCTGTTTATTTTTGTTTTACCAGACATACCACGATGCTTACATCCTAGAGAGATGCAGATGCTATTCTTTATACCAACTATTATATCCCTGTCTATAAGGTTCTCTGACTTCTATGTAGAGCTTATGCTCTGCTGTGTTACTTCTAGTTTTTGAATATTATATTATTGGACATACCACACTCCAACTATCATTGTTTACACACTTTTCTCCTTTAATGACAGTGATTCCTCCAGGATAACAAGGACTTTTAGTCAACTTTGAATCCTTACTGTCTGACATGGAATAAATTGTCAATAATATTTTTATTATATAAATAAAGGGAAGAACATTTAGAACTATTTTATACAAATATTGAATATAAATATAATAATTATTACAATTACTACTACTACTACTACTACTACAACTACTACTACTACTGCTGCTGCTGCTACTTTTTCTTCCATGCCAGTTCCCCTGTGTCTAACATCTTGTCTCTCTTTTGCCTCACAGGATAAATTAGTTTCCTGAATCCCAGTCCCTTTGGCTGGATCACACTCCTTATGTTTCCACATATACCTGTCATGAACATCCTACTCAAGTTTTCCACCAGTTGTAGGCTGCCATATTACCCTTGTGCTCTAGCTTTCTGTCGAATTCCCACCTTCAGTCCATTTGTCTTTGCCCTCAATGATGCCAATTTTGTACAAATAGACTTCAGCTGTTCCCAAGTCTCTCCTCTCTCTCACTATTGGAACGTCTTCAGTCAACTGCCATTCTCTAAGGCCTATACTACTTCTTGGTCAGCTACATGTTCTCTGCCAATTAAACCCAGTTTTAAGCCTAGAGTATCTCTTTGGCAACGTTTAATCTTCCTCACTCTTTTAAGCCAAAAGCTCAAAGAGTGAAGAGTTTCATGCAGCTAAAAAATTATAAAGGGCCAATTACACTGTGTTTTCGTATCTTTATACTGGGAAGTACAGATAGGACAGAATTAGTTATCTATAGTATTTCTGTTTTTTTTTTTTAACACATATCTACACACACAAAAATAAACATTGTTAATCTAGTACTTTCACATATTTAGATGTATCTCTGTTCCTAAATCGAAAGTAGCATAGCACATTGGATGAGTGTACAAGCAGTGCGATCTAAGACTTAAGTTTATATCTGGACTAAAAAACTTCCTAACTATGACCTTTGCAAAAATTATTTATTTGATCTGTTTGAGTTTTAGCTAAGTTATCTGTAAGATGAAAATGATGTGAATACTTACCCTGTAAGATCATTATGAGGGCCAAATAATATATGTTAAAAATTAAGGATAGTATCTGAGACATAGAAAATGCTAAAGTGAATGGCAGCTATAGAAAATATGATACCTAAAATTGCATTCTTCCTCAAGGACATGAGAAAGAAAATGGCAATGTAGTATGTGCACAACCTGATAGTTCATAAAATCTAAAAAGTTATCTCTTTAACTCACTACTGGACTGTGTACCAAAAGTCCTAAGTAAGTTGGTAACCTATGAATAAAACATACAAATGTTCTGACTGTTCCTTAGGTTGCTAGCCCAACCCTACATTAGCCAACTTAATCCATTTTATACCTGATGTGTAACACAAAGAGTACAGTATAATTTATTGTTGTTCTCATGGCAGGCACAGCTCTTAGCAGGAAGGGGCTCCTAAAAGGAGGAGGAATTATAAATTTTGGAGGAATGGATACAATGATCCAATCTGTTCATTAGTATATGTGGTTAAATGGGACCCTACTTCTACCAAGAAAAGAGATATTAGATTCTGAAAAAAGTGAAGGAACATAATCTATAAAAAATAGCAAGACACAGAAGGAATCACAACTATCACTTAGGTTAGTATCATGTGGTGACAATAGTGAATACCTTGGTGTGCTCCTGTAGACAATTTGAACTTGTGGGTATTAAAACAAATTATTTTATATTTTCAGTGCATTTCAAATCATAAATAGTTCCTATGAATACAAATAAGAAAGGAATCTGCAGGGGGATTTGTTTTCTACATGGACAAAACCTAGGTGACGATGAAAGAGCTTCATTAGGAAAACAGAAATCAATTAGTTAGCAGAATAACTAGCAGAATATACTAGAAATAGACAGGGGGATGGAGCAAGATGGCTGACTGGAAGCAGCTTCCAAAAGAGACTCCTGTCCAAAGGGAAAGATAACCTCCAGGAACTGCCCAATTAAGCTGAAGACTAGGAGCCCAGCGGAGAGAGAGAAGTGATAACTGCAGGTCACCTCTGCTGAGGCAAGCTGCAACTCCAAGAAAGTAAGATTCAGGTACAAAATTCATCTGAAAGGAAAAGTGTCCATCCTCTTCCCCAAGAAAGCTGTGATTTTTTTTTGTATTTCTGTTTCCTTTCTTTTTTCTCTTCATTTGCTCCTGTGGGTTTTATACAGACAAGTGGTGAATTGTGGACCTCTTTTCTTACCCCACAGAAGAGTGCTGTGGGAAGTGGGGTCTGCTTCCTCAGAGCAACCCTGCTATGACTCTGAACACTCTTTCTTGATAGGCAGAAAAACTGAACTAAAGTTTTCCCAACCATTCTGAACTTACAGTACACCCTTCCCCCCTTACCTGACACACCAGAAGCCTAACCCTCACTGAGACTGAGGCAAGAGGTTCTTGAGAAGCACCCTCAACCTTCCTGCCTGCTAGATCAAGCGCCCCACCGGCAAAAGCTCCGGGGGACCATGGTGAGCCTCCCTCCCCCCAGCCAGGGTATATGCCCACAACTGCACGGCCCCATGCCCCACACTGCCCCGAGCCAGGGACTCTGCTAGTGACTGCATGGCCCCGTGCCCCTTGACTCCTGGGCCTGGCCAGGGACTCCCCCAGTGATGCGGGTGCTATGCCCAGCACCCACAAGGCCTCGAGGGCAGTCTCCAGCCAAGGAATTCCCCGGGGACTGCACGGGCCCATGCCTGGCACCCACAGGACCAACCCTGGCTAGGAACTCTCCTGGTGAACACGGGCCCTGCAGTGGGCCAGGAACTCCCCAGGTGACCACATGGCCCTGTGCCCTGCACCCGCCAGGCCTCCACAGGCCTGACTTTGGCCAGGGACTCCACCAGCAAACACCAGGCCTCTGCAGCCCTGCCCCCAAACAGAAACTCCTCTGGCAACTGTGCAGCCCTGTGTCCCATGCCTGCCAGGCTTCCACAGGTCTGCCTTCTTCCAGGGACTCTGCCAGCAACCCCACGCTGCACACCTGCCGGGCATCCACAGGCCCAACCTTGGCCAGGAACTCTCCTGGCAACCATGCGGCCCCATGCCATGCACCTGCTTGGCCTCCACAGGTCTGCCTTTGCCCAGAGACTCCACCGGCAACCATGAGGCTGCCCGCTCGCACCCAACAGGCCTCTGCAGGCCTGCCCCCAGCCAGGAACTCCCGCAGCAACTGCGCTGCTCCACAACCCACACTCATGGTGCCTCTGCACGTCAGAGACTCCACCAGCAACTACACGGCCCCATATGTGGCACCTGCCAGGCCTCCACACTCCTGCCTTCGATCAGGGACTCAAGGAGCTGCGCAACCCATGTCCTCCCTCCTGTACCTTCCTTGCCTCTGCACTGGCCTCACCCATCTGGCCAGGGACTCCTGAAGCCATGAGACAGGGGCCCTTCCTCCAGAGCCCTCCCTGCCTCTGGGTAGATCCCGCCTCCTGGCAAGAGACTGCTTGAGCTGTGGGTTCTCTTTGCCAAAGTCACTGGGCGCCTGGCACTCCCAGAACTGAGTGAACCATACCCAACCCTACTGCTGGATCGGGGGTGCCACACTCCAGAGCTGCTCCAGAACTCCCTGGCTGGGGCAGTCCCAGAGGAACTACACAGGGTCACTCCCTATAAAGTTCCAGCAATAATAAAGTGATTCTGCCAGAGTTTAATCTTGGAGAGACTCTTTCTCAACCCTGAGGACAGCCAGAGGCAATGGTGAAAAACAATCATGGGGTGGAATCAATGGAAAAACTCTAGCAATATGAATAATCAGAGTAGATCAACTCCAAGGAACGACAAGGCAGACACAGCACAAGATCCCATGCATAAACAAATGGCTGAGATATCAGAAATCAAATTCAGAATCTAGATAACAAATAAGATCAACAGAATGGAGGAAAAGATGGAATTAGAATTTTAAGCTGTAATCCAAAAGGTGTCTCAAGAATTCAATGAATTCAAAGACAAAATGACCAAATATTTTGACACAGTGAGACAAGAAGTTGCAGACCTCAAAGATCTGAGAAATAAAGTAGAATCCCTCAGTAACAGAATGGAGTAAGCAGAATAAAGGATTTCTGACACTGAAGACAAAGCTTTCAAAGGCTCCAAACGTTCATAGGGGAAGAGAAATGGAAGGCAAAAGCAGATCACTCTCTCAGAGAGCTCTGGGATAATTTGAACAAAACCAATATTCGCCTCATAGGAATTCCTGAAAGCAACGAAGTGGCTTCAAAAGACAGTCTCCTCTTCATGAGATTATGAAAGAGAACTTTCCAGACAGGTCAAGAGATTCTGAAATTCAGATAGCATACAGTTTCAGAACTCCAGCATGACTCAACCTGAATAAGAAATCCCCCAGACACATCATAATCAATTTCACTAAAGTTAATGTGAAGGAGAAAATTCTGAAAGCAGCCAGACGTAAGAAAACTATAATCTACAAAGGGGACAACATTAAAATAACTGCAGATCTCTCTGCTGAAACCTTTCAAGCTAGAAGAGGATGGTCATTGACTTTTAATCTCCTAAAAAAAAAAAAATAACTTTCAACCCAGGACCCTATATCCAGCTAAACTGAGTTTCATTTATAATGGAGAAACTAAATACTTTAATGACATCCACATGTTGAAGAAATTGGCCATTACTAAACCAGCTCTCCAGGATATTCTCAGACCTATCTTCCATAACGACCAGCATAGTCCTCCACCAAAGTAAACCCACTCATAAACTGTTGATCCAATTCCAACTTTCAGAGTCATGAAAGGATTAAAAATATCCACTGGTTTTCAAAAAGCTTATAATTATTCTCAATTAACGTGAATTGTTTAAATTGTCCTCTAAAGAGGCACAGGTTGGCTGACTGGATACAAAAACTTAGGCCAGATGTCTGCTGCATACAAGAATCTCATCTTACCTTAAAAGGTAAATAGACTCAAGGTGAAAGGATGCTCATCTATATTCCAGGTAAATAGAAAGCAGAAAAAAGCAGACGTTGCAATCCTATTTGCAGATACATAGGCTTTAAACCAACAAAAGTAAGGAAGTATAAGGATGAACACTTCATATTTGTTAAGGGTACTACTCAATATGATGAGATTTCAATTATTAATATTAATGCACCCAACCAGAATGCACCTCAATTTATAAGAGAAACCCTAACAGACATGAGCAACTTGATTACCTCCAGCTCCATAGTAGTCAGAGATTTTAATGCCCATTTAGCACTGATAGCTAGACCCTGCAAAAAGAAGATAAGCAAAGAAATTTTAGATTTAAACTTAACCATTCAACATCTCGATTTAACAGACATCTACAGAACCTTTCATCCCAGCAAAACTGAATACACATTATCCTCATCAGCCCACGGAACATACTCCAAAATTGATCACATCTTAGGTCATAAGTCCAACCTCAGCAAATTTAAAAGAATAGAAATTATTCCTTGCATCTTCTCAGGCAATCATGGAATAAAAGTTGAACTCAATAGCAATAGCACTCTTCATACTCATACAAAACCATGGAAGCTAAATAACCTTATCCGGAAGGATAGATGGGTCATAGATGAGATTAAGAATGAAATTACCAAATTTGGGGGACAAAATGACAATGAAGACACAAATTATCAGAACCTCTGGGATACTGCAAAAGCAGTCCTAAGAGGGAAATTTATAGCACTGCAAGCCTTCCTTAAGAGAACGGAAAGAGAAGAAGTTAACAACTTAATGGGACATCTTAAGCAACTGGAAAATGAAGAACATACCAACCCCAAAACTGAGCAGAAGAAAAGAAATAACAAAAATTAGAAATTGAAAACAAAAGAATTATACAACAGACCAATAAATAAAAAAGTTGTTTTTTTGAAAAGGTCAATAAAATAGATAAACCTCTGGGTAACTTAACCAGGAAAAAAAAAAAGAGTAAAATCTCTACTTTTATCAATCAGAAATGGTAAAGATAAAATAACAACAGAACCCTCGTATTGACTGAAGTTAAATTGAAATCATTACCACTTAGATCAGGAACCAGGCAAGGTTGCTCATTATCTCCTCTGTTTTTCAACATTGTAATGGAAGTTTTAGCCATTGCAATTAGGAAAGAAAAGGCAATCAAGTGTATCCACATAGGGGCAGAAGAGATCAAACTTTCACTCTTCGCATGATATGATTGTATATCTGGAAAACACCAGGGATTCTACTACAAAACTTTTGGTAGTGATCAAGGAATACAGCAATGTCTCAGGCTACAAAATCAACACCCATAAATCTGTAGCCTTTATATATACAACAATAGCCAAGCTGAAAAAAACAGGCAAAGTTTTCACAGTAGGGCCAACAAAGATGAAATATTTGGGAGTTTACCTAACAAAGCATGTGAAAGATCTCTATAAGAGAACTATGAAACGTTAAGAAAAGAAATACCTGAAGATGTTAACAAATGGAAAAACATACCATGCTCATGGCTGAGAAGAATCAACATTGTTAAAATGTCTATACTACCCAAAGCAATATATAATTTTAATGCAATTCCTGTTAAATCTCCATTGTCATATTTTAAAGATTTTGAAAAAATAATACTTTGTTTTATATGGAATAAGAAAAAAACATGAATGCTAAGACATTACTCAGAAATAAAAACAAAGCAGGAGGAATCATGCTACCAGACCAGAGACTCTACTATAAATCGATAGTGATCAAAACAGCATGGTATTGGCACAAAACAGAGAGGTGGATGTATGGAACAGAATAGAGAATCAAGAGATGAATCCAGCTACTTACCATTACTTGATCTTTGGCAAGTCAATTAAAAACATTCAGTGGGGAAAAGACTCCCTATTTAACAAATGGTACTGTGTGAACTGGCTAGTGACCTGTAAATGACTGAAACTGGACCCACACCTCTCAGCATTAACTAAGATACACTCTCACTAGATTAAAGATTTAAACTCAAGACATGAAACTATAAAAATTCTAGAAGAGAGTGCAGGGAAAACTCTTGAAGGAATCAGCTTGAGTGAATAGTTTATGAGGAGTATTCCCCAGGAAATTGAAGCAGTATCAAAAATACGCTACTGGGACCTGATCAAATTAAAAAGCTTCTGTACAGCCAAGAACATAGTAAGTATAGCAAGCAGATAGCCCTGAGAATGGGAGAAAATATTTGCAGTTTATGCCTCTGATCAAGCTTTAATTACCAGAATCCATACAGAACTCAAACATATTAGCAAGAAAAGAACAAGTGATCCCATCTCAGGGTGGGCAAAAGACTTGAAGAGAAACTTCTCTAAGGAAGACAGGCACACAACATACAGACACATGAAAAAATGCTCATCATCGGCTTGGTGCCTGTGGCTCAACGGGCTAAGGCGCCAGCCATGTACACCTGAGCTTGCGGGTTCGAATTGAGCCTGGGCCCGCCAAACAACAATGATGGCTGCAACAAAAAAATGGCTGGGCATTGTGGCTGGCACCTGTAGTCCCAGCTACTTGGGAGGCAGAGGCAAGAGACTTACTTGAGCCCAGGAATTGTAGGTTACTGTGAGCTGTGATGCCACAGCACTCTATCCAGGGTGACAGCTTGAGACTCTGTCTCAAAAAAAAAAAAAAAAAAAAAAAAGAAAAAAAAAAAATTCTCATCATCTTCAATCAAGAGAGAAATGCAAATCAAAACTACTTTGAGATATCACCTAACTCCAGTAAGATTAGCCCACATAACGAAATCCCCAAATCAGAGATTCTGGCATGGATGTGGAGAAAAGGGAACACTTCTACATTGCTGGTGGGAATGCACAATAATACACTCCTTTTGGAAGGATGTTTGGAGAGTACTTAGAGATGTAAAAATAGACCTGCCATTTGATCCTATAATTCCTTTACTAGGTATACCCAGAAGATCAAAAATCACATTATAACAAAGACATCTGTACCAGAATGTTCATTGCATCCCTATTCATAATTGCTAAGAAATGGAAGAAGCCCAAGTGCCCATTGACACATGAATGGATTAATAAATTGTGGTACTTGTACACCATGGAATATTATGCAGCCTTAGAGATAGATGGAGACTTTACCTCTTTCATGTTTACAGTGATGGAGCTAATCATATTCTTCTTGTCAAAGTTTGTCAAGAATGGAAGAAAAATTATCCAATGTACTCAGCCCTACTATGAAACTAATTTATAGCTTTCATATGAAGGCTGTAACCCAACTATAGCACAAGAATATGTGGAAAGGGACAAGGGAGGGGATGGGAGGGGCGATGTTGGGATGGAGGGAGGGCAATTGGTGGGGCCACACCTGCAGTACATCTTAGAAGAGTACAGGTGAACCTCACTATATTCAGAATACAAACGTCTTCATACAATAACTAAGAAAATGCCATGAAGACTATGTTAATCAGTTTGATGAAAATAGTTCAGATGGTATATGAAACCAGCACATTGTACCCTTTGATTGCACTAATGTACACAGCTATGATTCAATAATAAAAAAAGAATATACTAGAAATAGAACACAGTTTATCTGAGGAAACTGGATATTAATACATATGATTGATGCTTTTTAAAGTACACATAATAATTATTTCTTCCAAAATTGAAATATGAGTTAAAAGCTACATAACAAATTTAAAACTACTTACGTTTAATAGCACATAATATTTAGCATGAAAATTAGCATTGTATTATTTTTGACTATGATAACACTTTACCCCCGAACCTTATCTTCTTGGGAAGTAAATTATCTCATGATAAAATTATTCCTTAATTATAATCTTCTAGCCTAAAGTTTACACCACATTAGCACTTATATTATAAGACCTTATTTAAAAGGCCTTTTACTTTGTTTAAAAAAAAAAAATTGGAATTAATTCAGGGATAAAAATGACCTAAGTCACTTGTTGGAAATTTCTCCTTGCAAAAAAATAGAACATCAAGATAAAAAATGACTTATTTTAAATCATAAATGCAGATCTTGAGCCATCTTGGGTTTCTATTAAATTAACAGAATGAATGATAGATGAGAGAAGTGACTTTCTGCTTTTGTTTGGTGTCACTGGCTACATTTGATTATCCAAGATCATGATCAGATTCTCAAGATGAGACACAAAGAATTCTGGCCAAACAATATAGAGATTTGGTTATGATTATAGTCATAGCCTTGGTAGTATGACTAAGAAATAGATTAAAGGCTCAACAAGGCCATTTGCTACAATAAGATCCTTACCACTGGTGTAAATGAAGGTCCCATCTGTGGTCTCAGAACAACAGTAATAAACCATCTATTGACTCAATAGGCATATGCGCCAACTCAACCTGTGAAAAGTTTAGACTTATAAGGTCTGACAATTAAGTTCATGAACTCATCCTAGAAAAGGTATTACATACCTCATTCCTGAATAACATTATGGTCACCTTCAAAGTACTCCTCTTAGGAAGCTATGCACTAATACCAGCACCTAGTCTACCTTTCAAAGCAATTTTGGAACTATCTGAAATGAGTTCTTTATCAGAGCTTCCACTGTATGGCATATAAAAGCACATAAAAACTGAGAATTAGTAAGACACCACCACATCTCCATATGAACATAGCTGTTAACACACTGATACACCAAGGTTATGAAACCATACTTAGTTGTTTGTATAGTGGTGCACATGTAAGTGCATGATGGAAAGTTTGCAAAATTGTCAGACCTTTTATGACAGCTCTGGTAACTGTTCCAGAAACAGTTCTAAAATTTTTTTGAAGGTTGGAGTAGGCACTGGTGTCAGTGCATAGCTTCACAAAGGAAATACTTTGAAAGTGACCATAGTGCTATTCAGCAATGAGTTATGTAGTACTTTCTCTAGGATGAGTTCAAAAACTTAATTGTCATATCTTGTATACCTCAAAAAATATTTTTTGCGTTTATCTTCCTGTCAAGGGCAAGAAGCATATTTCTATATGTATTTGAATCTTCAGCTTAATGGAATTATAGAATACTTTTGGAAACTTATTGTCAGCCTGTACCTCTTCTTAGCTCTGCCAAGAACTACTGTAACAAACTTCTACTTCAGTTTTCCACAATCCTAAGTAGCTGTTCTATTAGATCTTAGGACACTGGCTTGTGTCAAAACATTAATTATGGAATCATGGAATTATGTTAGTTGTGAAAAACCATGTTATATGTTCTTTTCCATGATAAAAAATTCTTTTAACACCATTGTAAAATTATATTGTCAATTCCTTACTAGTTAAACCTTTCTTGAAATGACTTGGATTACTAGGAAAACAGGTTTGTGTATTTCAAAATAATACACTGATAGTCCAATTGTTTATATTAGAACCAATTTCTTTGTTTTGGATATTGGCACTATAAACTCATTTTTGTGACTATGTACTTTTTATATCTTCCATCCTTATTGCCACAATGGAACTCATAATCTTTTGTAATTCATCATCATATTCAAGGAAGTAAAAACATCTAATATGTGTACTATATTTAAAGTAGGTGGAAGTTTATAGCAAAAAATGTATAGGGGCAAATTGCAGAGAAGGTACTAAATGAGAGAAATGCTTTTCCAGTCTTTGTTTCCTTCTTCAAAAGGGAAAAAAAAAATGAAAACAACTTGCCCTACCATGCCGACCCCTAGGGCAAAATTGAGCAAGACCAACAGCCTTACCAGGTTAACTGCATTATCATTTCCTAAACCACAGTCTGGGCCAGAGCAGATACAAACATTGGATGGTAAATCATTATAACAGATCCTGCTTATGTCTGAAGAATCTCTCATATTGAACTAAAGAGCCCATAAGAGTCTTGGTTTTTTTAAAAAATAATTTTATTAAATCATAATTGTGTACATTGGTGCAATAATGGGGCACAATGTGCTGACTTCATATACAATCTGAAATATTTTGGTCATACTGTTAAACAAGCCTTTCAATTTCTTTGTATTCTAAATGTGGAAATAAATTTTTATTTACATTCCAAAAACACAGTGTGCTTGTCAATTACTATACTATATGGCCTTATAACAATTAAGCCACAAATAGATATTATAGGAAATCAGAGTTTTGTATTTAAACAATTAGTAAATTGACATCCACGAACTCTAATAGACATGTATAATATTTCAAGCAATAATGGGTTTCTAACCTAAAACAAGTTAGATGTTAAAAATTATTTTGATTAGTAAGCTAATTAGATGTAAATCAAATCATACTCCCTTGGATTTCCATTACTTGTCCTCACTAGTATCAAAGTGCTTATGATCACATTCATCCTTAAATTACCCTAATGAAGTGAGAAGATAACATAAATTGATTTTCTTAGGTGTCAAATTGACAAGCTACACAAATAAACTTGATAAATTATTACAGTGTGTGTATATACACATATTACATACGTGTACATACATGAGACATGTATAGAATAAGCAAATCTACAGAGACAGAAAGTTGAGTGGTGGTTAACTAGGGCTTAGGAGAATTGGGGGCAAATAGGAGGTGATGGCTAATGGATATAGGGTTTCTTTTGGAGGTGATAGAAGTACTCTAATACTGTGGTTATATTTAGACAATTCTGTGAATTCCTAAAAACTGAATTTTTACTTTAAATGGGTGGATCTTAAAGTGTATGAATAATATCTCAATAAAACTAGTATTAAAATATTTATATATATAGGATTATGTGTGTATATATATGTGTGTGTGTGTGTGTGTGTATTCGTAGGATTAAAACTTTGATATCCTAACTCACATTCTAGTGCTTTTGTACTACTGGATTACAAAATTAGTGGCAACCAACCAACAAATAACAAAGATTAGGTCATGATATTAAATGCCGTTTTCCATACATCCTTCAGTTAATAGGAAGCACCTATGATACTGTCCACATTATGCATTGAGCTAGAGAAGTATACAGATGAAACAGACATTGTCCTTACTCTCTTCTCCTCATTTTCGTTTCCTAATATAGGAACTACCACATAACAGGTGTTAAATAATTTCTGAATTGTTTTTAATCCTCTTTTCAAGTATAATTAAAGCATTATGTGCTTATAAGAAGAACCAACCTTATTAACTTCAAAACCTTAAAAGGCCTATTTCTTGCTATCTTGATAATCATTTATCTGCCTCTTTTCTTTATAAATGTTATAATTTTCTCATCTTGCTATTAATATATTTATTAACTATAGTTTTCTATAGTCAGACTGAATATGAATAAAATTTTAAATTCTGTGCAACGATAATAATGGATGTTTATGAAGATTATCCAAGCCCATGAGGTACTTTGTGAATCATAAAGAAAATGCTAAAGGTATAATTATCTAGTCAATTATTATTATTATTAAATTGGTGATCAAAGGAGCTCTCCTAGCTATGATGTTAAATTAACTAGAAATCCCTGTTCCCCAACTCAGGACAAATATGATTTTGTTATATTTAATTTATAGTATCTCTACTGAAAGAATACCAAGAATGTATTTTTGGTATTCTTATACTTATTATGGCAAGTTTATCCCATTAATAAATATCTATAATTATAATCGTGATGGATGCAGAAATTCTGAGTAGAAGTAATCTCTTTTTTTATAACCAAAATTCACATTTTATTTAGATTGAAATAAACTATGCAAAATTGATTTTCTTCACCAAAAATAACAGCAATATTTTCCATATTATTTCTAGATAAACCACAAAACACTTATTTTTGTAGCTTTTCCACATTTTGTTTATAAATCAAGGCGAGGCAGTATATAAAGTCATGGAAAAAGACAGAAGAAAACAGTTAAGTCAGTTGTCAGTATCCATGGCATCTGATTCTGTCAATCATGAAACAGAAATGTTCAACATATGCCTGCTAAAAAGCTTATGGAGAATAGGCTCGACAAAGGAATGTAAACAGCAACAACCTGATGTGGAGTAACAATGGCAGGCTCTTCCATTCAAACTGTAACTGTCACTTTTTCCTTTAAGTTCAGTTGATAAAGACAAAATATACACAGAAATCTTCATTTGGTGAGCTCACAAGCATCTCTCTGGTAATTTCTTTTAACTGTCCACAGATTTTTAACAACATATTTGAAACTTTTACTAGGTTCAAAGGTCAATCATTAGTTTTATTGTAACATTTTACAAAATGTATTCCTTCCTATCATACCTCTTCAAAACTTATTTCTTCAAAGAATTGACAGCTCAATACCTGATGTGGGTCTACTGTGATAGTAAATGTTATGTCTAAATTGACTTAACTAAAACAGTTTAACAGTGTCAGTAGCAGAGATCACAAAAAAGTGAAAGATGGCACTTTTAATGCTATCTTTTGGAAGAACAAATAGGTTTTCAAAGCATGAGCATTCAACAGGGGCCATTCAACCAGGTAGACTATAAATGGCTAAAGTATTCAATGAAGGGCTACAGGCAAAGATATTCAGTGATTAAGTGGCCTACATCCACCTACAGCTCTTCTTTCAAACATCAAATACAAGAGAAAGCCTTTAAATATATCCAAAGTCTCTTAGGTATTTTCAATGGTTTCTGAATTATCTGCAGGAATCTCCGACTTAGTGGTATAGAGTTTGATATATGTGTCCACCATTAAATCCAGATCGTGTTTAATATCAAAATTGATGTTAAGCAAAGCCAAGTTACTTGACCTTTGGTCTGTCAAAGTGTTCCTCAAGTATGCTTTAAGACGTTTTCGTCCATTTCATAACGCTCATTCTCAACCTTCATCACAGGAAGAATACACAGGACCTTCAGCAATGCATACACATTAGGAAAAAACTTGATGTCAGGCAGGTGAAGGGCTTCATAAATGGTGGAAGGAAGCTCAATACCTTTTCCTCTGTGTTTCCCTTTAATTCTCCAACAATGAAGTTTGGCTGAGAGTGTGTCAGGATTGAGTAAATCACTTCTGTACGTGTCAGCATGGTGTTCCTCTGATGTATTGAATATGAGTTGACCCATGACTGAGGGTACTAGAGATAAGCATTTAACAGCTTTGAGGTGCTGCTCTGAGAATATATCTTTAAGTTCCTGAATAACGTGTTCCACTGTTGGAACACTTAAGGTTTCTCTATAGTAACTCTCAGAAGTTAGTTGAGATTCCAAGATACCTTGCTGAGCTCTGCGGAATTTCCCAGGGAGCTTCATCTGAATATAAAGTTTAGTTGCCAAATTTGTGGCTTCCTCGAACTAAAACTCATGATAAACTTCGATATTTTCCATCACTTCATTGAGTGAATGCAGTATTGCAGTCAAGCTACTGGCTGCAAAGAAGACATCAGAGGTTTGCCCCTGGAGATTTTTTCCAAAGGCCCTTGTGAAAGAAAGGACATTTTTAAGAACAATAGTAACAATGAAATCAAAATCTGTTACTGCACTACAGAGGACAAACGCTTGGCCAGCTATACAATTATTCCATCTAACAGTTGTGTCACTATTTATACCATCTAAACATAAAACAAGTGCTTGCAGGAGGTCCACTAAAACTTCAAAAGCATCATGCC
>CAUYON010079781.1:0-11908 GCA_963573935.1 Arctocebus calabarensis
TCCTTCATGGCATTTCCTTGATCACTATATAAAGACATTAATACTCTACCTTTAATAAGTTTCGCCAGTACCCTGCTAAGATGCACCGTAGGTGTGTTCCCACTAATTGCCCTCCCTCTACCCATCCTCCCCCCACCCCACTCCTCCCTTTCCCCTATCCCGGTATTCCTGCGCTATAATTGGGTTTTAGCTTTTGGAAAGATATTTGGAGAATACTCAGGGTGGTTTTGATTTGCATTTCTCCGATGATCAGGGACGATGTTTATCACACTTCAATTTACAATCGCCAAAATGTGGAAACAACCTAAATGCTCGCCAACCCAGGAATGGATTAACAAGCTGTGGCATATGTAGACCATGGACTACTATTCAGCCACCAAAAGAGATGGAGACTTTACATCTTTTGTATTTACCTGAATTGAGTTGGAACACATTTTTCTTAGTAAAGCATCACAAGAATGGAGAATTAAGAGTCTAATGTACTCAATTCTGATATGAAGGCAGTAGATGATCTAATACAGGACAAGGTGGCGGTAGGGGAATGACGGATGAGGAGAGGGGAGGCAGGAGGGATGTGGGGTGTCACAGTGTATGACACACCTCTTGGGTGTGGGACACAATTACGAGAGGGACTTTAACTAACAAACACAATCAGTGTAACCTAAGTCTTTGTACCCTGAATGACTCCCAAACAATAAAAACGTAAAGCCTTTATTTAATGAAACCTATGTCATGCTTGTAATTTATTATGGGTGTTCTAGGTCAGTAAATTCTCCCAAAAGATTTTTCATCAGCAGTGACTCAGTCTCTTTTGTCCAATGCTCTCCCCACCCCCACCTCTAGGTCCTCAGAGTTCTCTCTGTCCAACTATGCATGGAGAAAGGGAGGTCAGTGTGGGAAGTCAGCAAAGGGCAGGCCTGGAAATGCTCCCCTGCTGCTCAGCTCCTCTGGACGCGCCCGGCTAACAGCCTGGCACTGACCCTGCCCAGCCATAGGGGGCAGGGAGATGTACCTGAGCTCGGTGCCCTGAGAATAAGGGAAGTGTTACATGACCGACTTGCTCATCTTTGACATGAAATCTTCATCTCAGGAGTATGGAATGCTGTGCTACCCCTTAAAGTTTTCCTACAATTTCAAATCCGTACTTAGTCAATATTATGGGAGCTCCTCATGTGAGTGAAACATTTAGTCAGTCAGTGGGACATTTTTTCCTACATATTTTCAAATGCTAATTTTACTACAAAAAAAAATGTGTGAAGTGGTGGAGGAAACACCCAAGTATCAAAAACCCTAGATAAAAGAATAAATACGTACTTTCTATTTCGGCTTTTAAGTTTTGCCGTACAAAACACATAGTGTGAGCAATTCCACATTTCCTGGCTGCTTATTCTGTGAGTTGCTAAAAGAAAAGCTCTCCCACACACAAAAGTTTCCAATAATAATTTGAGATAATGTCCCACGGTAAAAAGGCTTGACATTAGAGGGAGCAGTGGACAAGTAATCCTTTTTATTTTTTTTTTTTTTGTAAGGATAAGGACTGTGAGTACTATCATTATAATCAAGACTACCTTTTAACAAAAACCAGAGGCAATGAGAGTAGAGAAAAGATACCAGGACGTAATGAAAGAGCCACCCGCGAAGCTTGGGGAATGTCTGCAGCCAAGGAGATGTGTTGGTAGCAAATTAAGAACTGCTTAGAAAGAAAAAAAAAGGAATAGAATTAATACTATCCTTGGGCAGATGTTTTTGCTGTTAAGGGAATTAGAGAAGTTGCACTCAGCCTTTTAATTGCTATTTGATGAGGGGAAGGACATCCAGGGAGCTGAAGGCTTGTTGCTCTCAGATTCTAGTGAACAACTGAGCACGTCAATGAAGGAGGAATCAGGCAGAGATGGGGGGAGTGTGTGCACTAGGTGCTTCCTCGAGGTCCTGCAATGTTTCAGAATGTTCTGGAATATGGTCATCAGAAGGGCAAAATCAGAGTTCTGACTTCATAAATACAGGAAGTGGAAAGGATTGACATACCCAAAAATGCACTCAGTGGAGTCAGAAGGAAGTGCTGTGTTATCACCTGGAGGGTGTTCAAGCCAAGGTGTTTTATTTACACACACACACACACACACACATACATGTGTGCACACACTCTGGGTGTATGTTTGCATATGTATTTATTCTTGATTATCTGGATTTTCGACTTGGGGAGCATCCTCTATTTTCATTTGCTAAATCTGTCAACCCTAACTAGCGGACCTAAGATTAGCCTTTTCATAGGCCTTCTTTGAGTGATAAAAGCCCTCACTCTCTTTCTAAACACATTTCCTCCTAAGGCTGTTAGAACTGAGAAAAAAGAGGTGTTTCTGACTTACACACAGGCCCGCATAGTCACCAAAAGTACATTTGGGCAGTCTGGCCCAAAAGCAGTGCACCCTGAGAGAGCAGCCAGCTTCACGAGAGCCCTATTGTGAGCACAGCTGACACACCAGGAGTTTCTGGGCATGGCTGCAGCCCTTTCAACCCTTAAAACAATATGAAATCCCCCAATAGAAGTAGCCAATGAGTAAAGGGCAAGGAGCCCTGAAAAAGCAGCCGACTTTATTGGTGATGTGCAGCTTCTCATTTCTTAAAGTGCATAAAAATTTCCTGTTCAAAATAAAAAAATATCACTTCGGTAAAAGTATTTTGGTAACTCTAATGTAATGTTTGCAACCTAATGGAGCCCAAAGTACAATTGCAGAAAGGTAATTCTCCACTCACTTCATGGGATTTGATAACTACTTTGGGTTGTGACTTGGCTCCGTGGTACATACAGGCCATTACACACTTGCTCCAAGAGCTGAATTATAGTAAAGCAATTTTTAAACTCGCAAAATGTTTTGGGGCAGAAATTAACCCAAGGGCTCTAACTTAGATCATTTCTTGATGGATCACTAATATTTCTATTTCCTTGATTTCCTACTGGAATTTGAAAATAGTCCTTTATTTTCTTTCACATGATCTTATTTTAGTCAATTTCCCCCAAAGTGAAACTTGGGGGGAAGGTGAAACTTTTTAAAAACTCATTGATAGAAGTTACTGGACTCATGTGTGTTCAGAACAGATATTCAACAGTAAAGATGAAAAGAAAAATGCAGAGAGAGAATGAGTTGCTTTTTATGTGCATAGATACAGGAGCAGAACCCATAGTTTGTCTCTGCTGGCCATGGGTTTAGGCGTGAGCAGCACAATGGGAACTAGAGTCCCAAGGAGAGATGTGGACACTCACAGACATAGGATGCCTCGTGCTTTAGCTGCGGTCAGACTAAAAATAGTAGAGAGACAATCAGGACTGCAAATGCCTTGAATTCATTTATTTATAATCTAAATGCGAATCTATATATAGCACAAAAGTCACAGCAAGATCTGTCTACATTTCCACGTATTGTTCACACATTGTGGCAGCTGCTGTCAATGACCAAGAAATATCCATTCCTTCATCACATATCAGCCCACATGCTCTGACATCTGTGGCTTTTTCCTTCCCTGCACCAGGCAGAGTGGAAGTACCAGGGAGTTAATGTCCAGGGGCAGCCTTCATCCAGTCCTAGCCAGCTGGGATTACTTTGAGACATCTTTTACACTCTGCCCCTCAGGTGTCAATAGAACTGAGCCTCTTGTTTATAGCATGAGTCTGCTTCTTCAGACAACAGCTGTACTGGCTTCTCTCCCTGGTATCACTGCCTCACTTTCCTTCTCTGCTTCCAGGATCATCTTTTACATACATTGCTTACCTCAAATTTTGTCTCAGAAATTGTTTTTGAGAACTCAGTCAAAGCCTGTATAAACAAGCTTAAGCACCCCACCAACACTTTCTCTCTTCTATGCTAGTTGTCTTTAGAATGGCCAATGAGTTTTGTTTTGTTTTGTTTGAGACAGTCTCAAGCTGTCACCTTGGATAGATGGATAGAGTGCCCTGGCATTACGGCTCACAGCAACCTCCAACTCTTGGGCTCAAGCGATCTTCTTGCCTCAGTTTTTCTATTTTTCTATACAGAGGGGGGGTCTCACTTTTTGATTATCATGTCTCAGGCTGGTCTCAAGCCCATGAGCTCAAGCTATCCACCTGCCTTGTCCTCCAAGAGTGCTAGAATTACAGGCACGAGCCACTATGCCCAGCAAGAATGGCCAAAGTTTTAAATGTCAATATACCTTGAGGTATGTTATCTGAAGGTATGTTATCTGTATGCTATGTATATCTTATTCCATCACTTTGACTCTCAACAATTTTATAGAAAACACATCCCATTGGGATTTATCCACTGGAAAATAAATTAATAAATCATGGAGATACCTGCACTTACATGTTTATTGCAGCACTGTTCAAAATAGCAAAGACGCAGAAGCAATGTAAGTGTCTACCAACAGACGAATAAAGAAAACCTAGCACATACACAGTGGAACACTATTTGGCCATCAAAAGAAATAAGATCTTATAATTTTTAGGAACATGGGTGGAAATGGAGGTCATTATGTTCAGAAAATTAAGCCAGGAGCAGAAAAACAAGTATCACATGTTTTCATTTGTAAGTGGGACCTAGAAAATGTTGATTTCATGGAGAAGGAGGGTAGAGTAATAGATCCCAGAGACTTGGAGGGGCATGTGGATAAGGAGGGGCAGGGAGAGGGTTTGGTGAGTGATGGAGAAGGAGGGTACAGTAATAGATCCCAGAGACTCGGAGGGGCATATGGATAAGGAGGGGCAGGGAGAGAGGTTGGTTGAGTGTGTGCATATGATATGTATAGTGAGCTCCTTCTCTAACTTTATGACTAGCAGAATGCATCCCTTCAGTCATGGAAGGAAGTGGGGAAGTAGTTTTGCTTTCGTTTCAGTTTTTCCCACAGATTAAAGTGGTAATATCATTTGTTTCTTTTCTCTTCATTTTTACAACCAAAGTCATCCAAACTCAATTGTCATCTGTAAGTAGGTGGTAGAGAAAAGAGGGATGGAGAAGTAATTGCTTAAAGACTTGTGCTCAGTTTTAGTTGCTCAAGTTTAGAAGGGTGTGGCCACCTGGGCCATCTCCAGAAGAAACCAACCCTCACACTTAATGAGCCAGAGGCAGGGCCGGGGGTCAGGCCTGGGGACATTTACCTTGGGAAACAGAAGGCCTGGGAGAGACAGGGGAGCTACCCTTAGATATTTTAAGGATATCTCCAATATCTGCTCTTAGTCTCTTATCCTGAGAACAAGAGTCAATGAATATGAGAGGAGGTAGATACAGCATGTCTGTATTGCTCCAACCAATATTTATTGACTTTCATCTGTGTCACATAGGCATGCATGAAGTTTCCAAAACATATTAGTAAGAAACCTATTTGCTGCCATGGACCCTTTAACATAAAGCAGGAGACAGAAGAATATTAATTCAGTCACTCAATTCAGTGATTTTTAAAAAGCACAGGATCTTTGAGAGTTTCATGTTTATTCCATTATGTCAGAGTCTCACTGATGTGGTAAAAATGCAGGCACGAGCATGCTTCATCCATTCCGACCACACGCACTTGTGTATCATGGCACCCCTGCCCCGGCTGATCAGCAGCACACAAACTACCTCTGGTAATGATGGGAAGATTTACATTTATGATTCTCGACTTCAAGGATGAAGGCACTTGGGAGGGTAAGACCCATGTGCATTAAATGAGAAGCTCCTTATACAAGGATGATCCAAAGAAATGCAGGGTTACATACAAAATGCTAGTGGTCCTAAAGGTACAAAGAAATGTGACATTCTCTGTGGTTGATAAAACTCAGAGAAGTTTCTTGAAGGAGGTGGAAGTCAAGGTGGACATCCAAATGGACAGAGTAGAATTTATTAGATGGAGGGGTGACCACTCTTTCAGGCCTGTAGCTAAACAGAATGGTGGGTGAGGCCGGATTGAGAACAGCATGGAGAGTAAACACCCTCCCTCCACACACAACAAATGAGCATGCACGAGCTTCTACATAATCCTTTATAAAAATTCTGTGTATGTCTATGTACACATGTGCATACGTATCCATTATATAATAAAATATGCACAAAACACGAGATATATACATGCAGGCTGACAAAACACCCTCTTATGTCTCTATCTACACTTACCTGTATGTGCATAGATGGACATAGAAATATAAAAAGAGTGTATTAGTCATCCTGATGCAATCAGGAGATTGAACTTGCTATAGAAAAGAAAAAAGTTTTGGAGAGAAACATTAGCTTCCCCCCATAACTTCTTTTATTGGAAAACTCTCTTTCACAATACATATGAAATTTTATCTGCTTCTTGAGTAAATTATATATGTGTGTGTAATTTGTTATAATTTCTTGTTAGGATTTTCTATAATTCTATATTCTTATTACCAATGTAATAAGTAGGAAAATATGTTTTATAAGAAATATACTGAATAATGCTGCATAGGATACAAAGAATTTGGTTGCATATTCCTTTATTCAGAGTACAGTATTCTCACTACCAGTTCAAGGGTAAATTCATCATGGACTACATTGTGGACCTACCATACCACAGGCCTGGTAGCCCTCAGACAAAGGGCCAGTGCAGAATAGCTAGAGAGAGTCAGTTCTGCCAGCCAAGCCACCAGCAGGGATGGGGTGGGCTTTGCTCTCTGGTGACTTCACGGCTGCCTTTGCTATGACAATCTGATGACCTTCTTTCTCTTCAAGTGCAAAGTGTAGTGGGGACAGGCAGAATCAGATAGGAGAAAATGGATTTTGGCGAGGCATTTTCAGGTTTTCAAAAGGCAGGTCTTGGTTCTGGCCTGATGTTTCATCTGGATTAGTGATCTCCCCATTATGAGAAAATCAAAAGCCATCCTTTGGAGAGGCTTTATCTCCCTCTTCCGCGGAGTCCTAATGAAACATGTATGAGTTTTCTGACAATATCAAGCCAAGCTTTTTTTTCTGTTCTTCCTTCCCAACTTATGCCCTTCAGAGGTGCCCACCTCATTCCAGTTAATAGTGAATATGAACTATACTGCCTCTTGAGTTTATCTTATTGATGGCAATGGTTTGTTTTTCTGCACATTTCTCAACCTCAACTACTCCAGACATGCTGAAATAAGCAATACTGAATCTATCAAATGCAATGTTTTAATTTTGGATGTTAAACGCCCTAAGGCTATTGCCTATTTTGCAATTAACTCTAAACATGAGTTAACATACAAAAACTGGAATAGAAGTCAGGTTCTGAATTCTATTCCCCCTCCTTACTCATTGCATGTTCTGGAACTGGATTCAACATTTTTTATCCTCAGTTTCTTCATCTTTATACTTAAAGTAAAATCAAAGTTCACAGACCAACACTACAATGTGGAAAAAAAATGTTTGCATGTATTTCGTTAATAGTTGAGAGCTCCTTAAATATTAAAAATCATTATCAATATAAGTAGCAGTTTTCTAAGATCAATTATTTACTACATGTAAAACCCCTCTTATCTGCAATATTACTGTTACCAAGGTGAATTTGATTACAGATACTTAAGATCTCATAAAAAGAAACACAAGAGCGATTGTTAAATATTAAAATAAGGCGGAGGTATAAACATCAATAGAAAATTATCAACAAAATGACATAAGAGGGAAGTAAGATAATTTAAAAATGAATTGAACATCTACTATGTAATGGAAAATTAAGTATCATATTAGTTATGTAACCAATCATAGCAATAGATCATCTTTCTTTTTAATTTTAAGGTTAAATAGGAACAAAAAACAACTGATACTTGGGAAAATTAAATAACATGCCTGCAGTGTTGCAACAGAATATATAAGTTATGTTTAGCTCCAAGCCTATTCTTTTCCTATCGCTGCTAGTTGTTGGTTGTGTTCGCCTCTTTGTTTAATGTGATGTCATGAAAATCTCTTTCTCTCACTTCCCCATCCTCTCTTACATGTTCACAATATACATATATAAAATATGGTATATCACGTAATGTGAGTGGAGGCTCTGTATACACACACACACCGACAGCCTCTATTAATTACAATATATAAGATGCACATAAAAGATCTGACTGAAGAATTACAAAGGAAAAACTAAAAGCCAGTGTGCGCATTTCAGTTTGAATTCTCTGCAAAATCAAGCAAATGGACTCTTAACGTATTAAAATGTTTTCTTCCAAAATTCACTTACATTTAACTGCAGGACACTTTGTATTTTGCTTTACAAATGTGCATGTGTATTCGTATGGGTGTGTGATGATAGTTCCACCTTTACATTAAAGTTTGGACTCCCGAGGGGAAAAAAATAATGGAAAGTCATATGCTTTCTCTTTCCTTAAGAGGAGAGATATATAAAATTGAAGCTATTGAAATTCTGACCAATGTATTAAGTTCTTACTTACAATCATAGGGGTGATGTAAGCACTGTAAGGAAACAGAGAAATTGAAAATCTCTGAGATCTGATACAAAGAGGATCTGAAGTAAACACTGTTGTAGCAGATTATATTTTCCAAAGAATCCTGCAGTAAGTCCCTTTCCACCTGCCCGTTCACAAACGCATTGTTACACAGTCACAGATTGACTCTATATCCCCTTCCTTTACACCTGGGTGGACACTTGTGACTGATTTGGCCAAAACACCATGGCAGAAGGGACCCTGTGGGACACAAAAGGCCAAGTCACAATATACCAATCTCCTCCTTATATTGGAGAGGGGACTACCCCTTTAAAACCCATACACCATGCTGTAAGAAATCTCCAGAAGAGTTTAGAAGGGTCCACATGGAGAGAACTCAGAATTCCATTCTCATTACAGCTTCTAGGCAACAGCCGGCACCAACTTGCTGAGCCCTGTATAAGCATCATCTTAAATGAGGAACCTTCCCCCTCTAGTCAAGTCCCACAGCTGAGCTCTGTGAGGCTGAGACCCGAGTCTCCTTCACATCCCACCAAAATTGTAGGCAGACTAAATAATTATTGGTGCTTTAAGCTATTGAATTTTGAGCTGATTGGTTACACACTAATTGGTAACTAATTCATTCTTAAGAGAAGTGCTTTTCAGATACTCCATGCATAAGTGTAGCTTGGTCAATTTTTTTTTATGAGTTGGTAACATTAATAGTGCTCATGAACTCAGATTTTTGAGATGGGATGAGGCAATTTCTTATTGTATCACTGGGTTCTAATACTGTACATTGAACATTGGGTTCAATACATGTGTTGAGTGGATAAATGTCCACTCCTGCCAAATTAAGTACTGAGAAACATGACTTCAGAAAAAGACGATCAGTTCTTAAGAAACAAAGAATTCAGTGTTTTAATGTGTTTAGAAAAGATGGAGCATCAACACATATTTTCTAAAGATAATCTGCTGACACTATGATGCCAGGTCAGGGACAGAGCAGCTCGATTCCCACCCCATCCCCCCACCCCCCGGTCACTGGTAACTGTGTCACTGTGGGAAGAAACCCTCTTTTGTCACAGGAGATGATTCTGCAGTTCCCAGTTTTTGAGTCAAAGTTCAGCCCGGCTGTGAGCAAAATGACCAGGCCATGTGGTAGGTTCCCAGGAAACCAAGATAGCAGAGATGTGACTTCTGGGAGAGACAGAGGTGGTTCTTCCTTGTTGCGTTCAATCTGAGAAGAAAGGAGATTGGCATGTTGAACGGATGTGAAATGAGATAGATCTAAAAACAAACATTGACCCCTAGTTTCAGTGTGACACTCAGATGACAGGAGTCTAACCAGCGTTGACTCCTTTTGGAGCGTGAGGAGTTAAGCCAGTCCATGATGGTGCAACATAGAATTACAACAGGAGACAAAATCGGAATTGGGACCTGAAATCTTTACAGTCAGTAGAGATTGGTCTCTGTGTTGGTAGGTATGCAGGACAAATACAGGCCTCAATTACTCAGAAAGTGTGCAGTAAGCTATCACGCCTGGGCTAGGGTGCGGGTTGCAAAAGCCAATCTCCAGCTCCCGACTGTGTTTACTCTGGAGGGATAAAATGCGTGTGTTAGAGCCAGGCAGGTGTTCCAGCGTGCGCTTTACTGTCCCTCTGCACAGACCACCTTCCTTCATTAGGGTGAACTCCTGTCCCTCTACTCATCTAACAAGCAGCCCCTGCCCCTCCTTTTCCGCCTGTTGGTTTTTGAGGTCTGAGGGTTGAAGGGTTCACCTTTACATGAAGCCTCACGGCACTGCAGCCAGCCTCACCTGAAGCAGGTGTACTCCCGGGAGCGTGAATCGGGAATTCCTGATTCCCAGTCTCTGCAGCAAGGCCTGCCTTCTCCCTCCAGGTTTTCCGCTTTTGTAGCTTTTACCTACATCCTTGAAGCTGGTCTTTTAGATACTTTTCCTCCATACTTATAAGCTTTTTAAGAAAGCAAGGCATATGCCCTTTTTTTCTTTTCACCCAGCGGTATATAGACCTAAGTGTTCAATGGTGCTTAATCTACAGAGTGGATCCTATGTATTTCTAGAGCCTTGACATCTTACAATGAGGATGTATTCTTGAATGCCAAATTTATTTTTAGCCAAATAAAGTAAATGATAAGGACACTTTAAAATTGATTGCATTTAATATGTTCAGAAAGGGGGTAAAAGAAAAACATTTCAGACCATGAGAACATCACAAGTGAAAGCTTATAATATGACTTACCCAAGTTCTGGAAAATACGTACACAGGAAAGTTGTTTGTGTTCATGCCGACAGATTGCCTATGTCCTGTCAATGAACACCTGCCCGCTTTACCCCCATCAACTCTTGCCATAAATTCAGCTTGCTTCATAGGTGATCTACGTAAATCAAGAAGGAACCTGCTGAGATGGACTGCGAGGTGGGCTGGAGCATGGATGGAATCAGAACTTCAGTCCCCGGGCCAATGGCAGGCAGTCTCGGATAAGGAGCAAGTGAAAAAAACCCTTCTGCAAGGTGCCTTCTGAGTCTCCAATAACAGCTGAGATGTCGCTGTAAAAAACGAGCACTTGAGCAATAACAAGACTTTGCAATTTTCTCTTTGGGACTGGAGATTCATGAATTATTCATGTCTACGCAGATTTTTCACCTGCGACAGGTGTAGTGTGGGCAATTTCTTTAATATATTAAGAGAACCAGCCATGTTACCAGTAACAGATGTAAATGAAATATTCCCCTAAGTTGGGTCAGTTTCTTTAACTACCTCACATCATCGTGTGGTGGGGGAATGCCGTGCATGAGAATCAGTTACTGCTGGGAATCCAGCGAATAGCAGCTCCCGGAGTGGGACTTCCAGGTTAAAAGACAGACAGGTTTCAGCTGGCTCACTGATTCCGTTACGTCTTGTTTTCTGTTGAGCCATCCCACCTGAAATCCCAGCTGGGGAGCTCTGCAGTGTATTTCCCCAAGACACTGGACACATGTCAAGAGGGAGTAAACTCTGTGTAACAAGTGCCCCCTGAATGCAAAGGTGTCACAGCTCCTCCCGCTTTGGCTGTTGGGCAGCTAGATCCCCTCTTTCCTCATCCTGACCTCTGCATTCCTGCAATCCCTTAAATATGGCAAAGTCCTGAGCAAATAATATTTAGGGAAATTAGATATTGCTTTTGATCCCCATGTGAACCATGCATGCTAAAGATTCAGAAAATATTTTCACAGTCAGAGAACTCTGGATGGAGAAACTAGAGATCTCACTTCTCACTGAGACGCTGCAGTGGAGAAGCCACATGCTTCCCAGCGAAGTCACTTGACTTTGTTGAGTCCTGCTTGCCTCGTCCGAATGTAAAGTAATAGACTCAGTTATTAAGAGAGAACTGATGTCAGAAATCCTTTCTTCTGCTTGCTCCATTCTGTTGCTGAGGGATTCTACTTTGTTTCTCAGATCTTTGAGGGCTGCAATTTCTTGCCTCAGTGTGTCCAAATCCTTGGCCATTTGCTCTTTGAATTCCTTGAATTCT
>CAUYON010079782.1:0-29191 GCA_963573935.1 Arctocebus calabarensis
TCTTTATATAGTGATCAAGAAAATGCCATGAAGGCTATCTGTAACAGTACGATGAAAACATTTCTGAATGTATATGAATCATGCCCTATGATTGCACCAATGTACAGAATTATGATTCAATAAAATTATTAAAAAAGAAAAGAATAAAATGAAACTTAATTTCTGGAGGAAAAAAAAAACTATCATTTATTGAGTTTTGATTTATTAGCAAAGAATATCCAATACCGTCAGCTTGAGTTCCTCACTGTCACTCAAACCCACCGTATGCATTCACGTGGGCCATTTGTATCTTCCCACCATGGGACCTGGGGAGCAAAGGCACCTGGCAATGATGAGTGGTGAGCTCCCTCGAGTTCCCACTCTACACCGGCAGCTAACATGCCACATTGATTAAATTTACAAAGATGACAATTTTTCTTCTATACTAATGCTGAAACACCTTCAGTAGCTGCCTAGATAATACCTTCCTAGAGGTAGGATAATACCTACCTAGATAATATCTTCCTTAGACCATTTCTAACCTAATCATTTGAATCTATTCCTCAGGGTTGCCCCGTGTAGTCACATCACTTAGTTAATTAATTTTCTCATCATTTGTTACCTGTCAAGAACTGTGAATATTCTGAGATTTTTGCCCATTAACAAGCTATTGAATTAGCCTGCTACCTTTTCACTGATCCTGGCAGAAAACACAAAATTCCTGAGTCATTATTGACAGCATAACAATCAATATTAGGTTCATGTTTGCATCGGTTACCTTTGTGGGTAAGACATACACAAGGGTTACACCCATTGTATAACAATGTAAAGAAGTACGGCAAAATTAAGTCACTCACTCCAAGTCATAAATCCAGTAAGTGATGAAACTAGGACTATTCTGCTGAACATGAAAAAATAAAGTATTTAGTTAATTATAGCAACTCAATTAGTAGACTTATTTTGGTTCTTTTCAACTAATCCTCTTGTGGTTCTGATGTAAAGGTATTTCTTTGGTTACAGGAGGAGCCTGACTCACACTTACATGAGGATTGCGGCTATTATCCTGATGACCAAATGAGGTAGCAAGGACTTTACAGGACAGATTCACTTCACTTAGAACTCTTTGAGAATGACAGGAACCCAACTTAAAAATGTCAGCACCAACTGAAACCAGGGCCTCACTCCACTTACTCAGAATCTGTCTCTCTAACTCTCTCTCCTGTCTCTGCTTCTTTCTGATCCTTGATATCATGCTCACAGATGTTTCTCTGTGAGGCTGGACTTGTCTGTTATCATCTCCAGACACATCTTGCTAGCTTCACTCCACCAAAATGAAAGAGATGTTCCTGACTCCGGAAGTTCAGAAATACCGGAGAAAGGACATCATTCAGCATGGTTTGAATCATTCCCCCACTTTATGACCTATGAGGGGGCAGCTTGGGAAAAACAACAGCAAGTCTGGCAACAATGATCAAATATCCTTTCGGTGATTATGCGGTTGGTAGTTGAAGAAGAGTCAGTCCCTAAAAGAAGTCCACAGAGAAGAGGGATGCTGGTCTCTGGTAAGCAGAAACATGAATCATCATGCTGTCCGAACAGAGATTCTTTCAAATTGGCTTTGACACCCTTTATATTCAGAACACATCTTGGAATTTAGTACACAATTCAACTCTGGACAAGACTGGGTTTCATTGCTTTGTTTCTGAATATATTTGAGTTCCTTCAATAAGTAACTCATTGAGGCAATAATGTCCTTAGAGAAGAGGGCTGCATTCATACATTTACAGGGAATTTTCATATACTTAATAAATTCCAATTGAAAAAAAGCCTAGTCAACCTTCCTTACAACACTATAAATGGAAAACAAAATTGTTTATGGCAGCAGTAGTTTTAGGGAAAATGTCATTATGTGAAATTCTTCTGTGAGAAAAATCTATGAGAATGATTATGGCTGGCCCAAAGCTTTTTCTACCATGGAAATTGTTCCCACATCATTTTGCTTTCACAGTACTAGGAGCTCACTGTTGCTAACAGCTCAGTGTAGTTGAGCTGAATCGAGCATCCATGGAGTTCTGACATTGTGATGGTACTTAACGCATTCCAGGGATTTTAATATTCATGTTACACTCTTACTTTGGCCATTTCTATTTTTTATTTTTATTTTTTGAGACAGAGTCTCACTATGTCACCCTAGGTAGGGTGCCATGGCGTCACAGCTCATAGCAACCTCAAACTCTCGGGCTTAAGCCTCCCAAGTAGCTGGGACTACACTGCCATAACACCTGGCTATTTTTTGATGCAGTTGTCATTGTTGTTTAGTTGACCCGGGCCAGGTTTGAACCAGCCACCCTTGGTGTATGTGGCTGGTGCCATAACCACTGTGCTATGGGTGCCGAGCCATTACTGTGGCCATTTTTTAAACTTAAAATAGTGTCTACTATTTTTTAAGTACTTGGTTAGGTGTTTTTATATGCCGTAGCTAATGTAACAAATTTAGCTGTTACACACACACATACATACATACACACAAGTACAGATAATGATTGGAAAAGTTAGATGTAGAAAGATTAAGGGATGTGCCCAAAGTCACGACCTCCGTATGCTATGAAGCCAAAATTCCCACCCAGTTCTATCCATCCTCCAAGGCTACCTTATGATGCTATTTGGCAAGAAAAACCACATCCTAATTGCATTCCTAACTCTTGTACAGTTAATATTTCCTTTGCGAGTCATTAGTCTGTGCATTCAGTACAAGCAGAAATATTCACCTCCTACCACAGTGACACTTTCCTCTCCTCACGGACAGCATGGAATTGCCAAACATTCAAAATCATCTTCACATTAAGCCACTTGTTTAGAGAAGTCCTCATCTCAAACACTTTGGACTGTCAAGAACCAGGGGCAACTTTGCGTTCTCATGATACAGAAATGATTTTCTAAAATTATCTCCAGGAACAAAATCATAACAAAGATTTGGGATAGCAAGGGAGAAACTTTTTTTTCAAAAATTTTTTTAATTTTTTTCTTTTTTTTTTGCTTACTGAAGAGATTTTCCTCAAATATTGTAAAATCCTCATTTGGGGTAAAAACCAGCCTCAGGCAGAAAAACAGGGAAAAAATGTGAGAGCGATAATCTCCTGCCAGCTGACAACTGTGCATGGCAGGTATGTGTCAACACCTCTCCTTCTGGGAGCAAAGTCAGTGCCGTCACCAAGAAAGGCAAAAGAACAATGTCTGAACTCAGATGCACATTGGAGGAACAAGGGAAGAGAACGGCAAACCGTGTCAGTGAGCAGCATCACTGTGGGGCAAAAGGGGTCGTGTGTTCTAAACACAAAGTGCTGTTTTCACTTCACTGCCAAGACTATGGAATCACGTGAGCTAAAACACATTTGTTAGCAGGAAAGATGTGTCCCCTTTCTGAAGTTAAGGAAACAACTGAATGGCCTGAATCCAGCAAGATTATATCACAGAGAGAAATGACGCCCTAAATTTTCCTCTGGGACCAACAGTCCAAAGGAGTTCAAACAGTGCCTTTTGGAGGCCGGTATTTTTTTTTCTTTCTTTTCTTTTTTGGAAGAAAGTTAAAATGGACCAGCTGATGTCACTGACATACCTTGATATTCCAGAGGAAAAGGAGATAAAAGCAAAAGGGAGAAAAATAAATTTAAGTTGGCATTTTTTTGTTTGTTTGTTTGTTTGTAGAGACAAAGTCTCATTTTATCACCCTCAGTAGAGTGCTATAGTGTCACACAGCTCACAGCAACCTCCAACTCCTGGCCTTAAGCGATTCTCTTGCCTCAGCCTCCTGAGTAGCTGGGACTACAGGTGTGCACCACAAAGCCAGGCTATTTTTTTTGTTGCAGTTTGGCCAGGGCCAGGTTTGAACCCGCCACCCTCAGCATATGGGGCAGGCGCCCTACCCAGTGAATCACAGGCACCGCCTCTAAGTTGGCATTTTCTTAACTTTACCAGCTGTCTGAAAAAGTATTCTTCCTGATGAATTGGAGACAATCTGCGGTGTAACTCTTGTTTGTTTTGTTTTGTTTTGTTGGCTGGGGCTGGGTTTGAACCCAACACCCTCAGTATATGGGGCCAGCACCCTACTCCTTTGAGCCACTAGTGCGATGTAACCTTTAATGGAAGGCAAGCCCTGTGACAGCTTAAAGAAATGTACAAGCAGCAAGATATGTGTACTGATCTTATTTTTGCTCCTCAAATACTGTTTATCTGAATGTTCAGTTTCATAGAGTACTATGTGGTCTGTATGCTGTATACAGACTTAAATACAACTTTATAATTTTAGCTTGTGAGAAGAGAGGTAATTTATCTGTTTTAAGTATGGCTTGGGGTTTGGGCTATGTGTGTATTTGTGTTTGTAAGCCATTAACAAAAGAAACTTTCATGTATCCAGACAATATTTTACGAAATATAATGAAAAACATCACATATGCCAAAACAATAAGAGAAGACAAAATTCCAAGGAATTAGCATAACGTAAAATATACCAAAGCTATGTGAAGACATTTTTTAAAGCACTGAGAAGTAGAACCAGAAAAGACTTGGATGAGTGGAAAGGCATACCATATTCTTGGATAGGAGGACATATTATAATAAGAATACCAATTTTCTCTCCTATATAGTTAAAATGATATTATTGAAATAACTACAGGATGTTTTTCAACTAAGCAAGCTGATTCCAAAGTTTATATATAAAATAAACATGTAAAGGAGGACAATCCAAAAAAAGAGCATAAAATAGAAGAACTAGACTTACCAGGTATTGAAAACATATTCTAAAGCTATGATAATTAAAAGAATCTTTACTTGTAATAATTAAACAGAGAGATCAGTAGAACACTATGAGAAGCCCAGAATAACTATAAATATAATATTACCAGAATACATACATATCAGAATTTAGTATAAATATGATATAGTATAATAAAATAGAATTACTAATTGTGAGGAAAGATGGAGTCCTATCTGGCATTTGGAAACTGTGCCATCTTAAAAACAAATGTATTCTATCTGTAGCACCTTTACACAAAATAAATTTCTGATGGATAAATTACAAAAATGTAAAAAAACTATAAAAGTTGTAGAAGAAACCATGATGAATTTTTTTAAATGTACTCTTACAGTATCAGACACTTCCTACATGACACAAAACCAAAAGTCCTAATAGAACAAGTAAACACAATTATAAAAAAGTAAAAATTTCTGCATAGCAAAAACTAGCATAAGCAGAATAAAAAGATAAATGACAGATTTAGAAAATATAATTTCAGCAAGTATCACAAAAGGGGTATATTAAGAGCTCAAACAAATAAACAGCAAAGCCATCGACCCAATAGGAAATAAAACATAGAAAAGAGTGAAAATAGACAGTTCACAGAAAAAGAAATACAAATAAGAGAAATGCAAATAAACTTCACAGTGACATATCATTTTTCACCTACCAGAAAGGCAAAGATCTAGAAGATTTATTGCATATTCTCTTGTCAAGTGTATTGGGAACAGGCACTTTTGCACACGTCAACAGGAGTAGATACTGGTAAAAAATGCATCGAAGTGTAATTTAACAATGTCTATCAAAGCTACAAATAAGCATACTTTTTACCTAGCAGTGATTAAACTACAGATTAGTCACACATATGTGTGAAATGCAAAAGCATAAGGTTATGCATTACAGCCTTTTTTTGAATTGGGGACTATCAACCAGCAAGATAGAGGCTGGTGAGATCAAATCTGGTACATGCACTTCAATGTGATTATGGTATACAACTCCTAATAACAAAAACAACCACAAAAAAGGCAACACATATCCCCGGCATATATGCAGTGACCCTAAATTTCCATTTCCAAGGTAGCCTGGGCTTATACATGTTGTCCTGACCTTCCATCCCAGCGACACTGCCTTTTGCTTTCAAAAGTGACCTGTCCATATGACAAGTAATTTGGTAGCTACAATGGAGTGAATGGTTGCATTGCCCCCTAAATTCACACATGGAGATTTTTAACTCCCTGTGTGATAATAACGAGGTTAGTGTGTCTTTTGGGAGGTAACTAGGTGGAGACCTCGGTAACGGGATTGGCGCCTTTATGGAAAGGACCCCAGAGAGCTCCTGCCACGTGAGGACACAGCAAGAAGTCAGCAGTCTGCAACCCAGAAGATGGTTCTCACCAGAATCCAACCGTGCTGGCACCCTGGTCTCAGACTCCTCTCCTTACCAGAGAAACGGATTTCTGCTGCTTATACATCACCCAGTCTAAGGTGACTTGTCAGAGCGGCCCAGCTGACAGTCACTCTAGGTACTCTTCCTTTTAGAAGTGAGGAAGAGGTTGGTGTGAGGCAGAGCACATGAGCTTAGATGAAAGGCAAGGGAAAGAAAAGACAAGTCAATGCTTCCCGGCCAACCTAACGCTGTTCGATTCTTCTCCTTCCGGCCCTATCAGGGCTGGTAAGTCTGTGGAGCCAGACAGCCTCTCTCCCACTGTCTATCTGTATGACAATGGCCAAGTCCTTCACCTCTTTCTGTCTCAGCTTCCTCATCTATAAATTAGAGAGATACTAGTACTGATCTCATTAGGGTTATTGAAAGGATTGAAAAGAATGTATGCGAAGCGCTTAAAATAGGGTCTGTCAGCTACAAAGCACTAGAAACATTAGCTATTACTACGATTTGGGGTGCTCCCTGTGTGGCAACCACACCTAGACCTTGACACAGTGGATGCGTACAGAAAGCCTTAACCACTAAAATAGATCATAATGAAGAGCTACATATAAACTGGCTTCACTCATATGATTTTTCATTGAGCACATATATTTTAGGCTCTGAACTAAGCTCTAGAAAAATAAAATTATAAAAAGCATGGTAGGAAACTAAGGAGAATTTGCACAGAGCCTACATGTATAAAATGAAACTGTTTTATTATAAGATTTACTGCTTATGGCTTTTTTAACTTGATTCAACTGAAAAAAAAACCAACAAATGATCCAATTGCCAGTAAATTTGTTAATCTCATGATGATCTGACATTCTAAGAAAACTTTAAAACAGAAAACTATTAATATAGGTCGATTAACAAACACAGAACTATAAATGAGCCCTTCCATATATTTTCACAGTCCGGAGTAAGACCTTTGGAACAAGGGTGGGCTCCAGTTTGAAACTGGTTCTGTCATTTTCCATGTGATTCTGGTCCAGATACCTAACCTTTCTTTTCATTAATTCATCATATTTAAAATGAGTAGCATTTGAAGATTAAATGTAAGCCATTGATCTAGCGTTCAGCACATAAAAAGTGCTCACTAACTAATTTGTTAGCATGACTATTATTATTTCTCTGAATTTAAATAAGCAGTACTGATGTTTCCATTCTTGTGACATCTTCTCCACCTGATTCATTTTTCTCCAAACTGATGAGACTAAGCATAGTTTGTTCTTGTTAGAATAGTGAAAGTTTTCTAAAACATATTTTCAAAAACAACAGTGACTTAACTGATATTTCTCATAACAGGAGTATAAACTAATTCCCCTTCGGGAGTTACACAGCCATCTCTTTGTTTAGGTGATTTCCAGACTTCCTATTTAGGCAAGGCCCTGATCTAGAGGACGAAACTTTTTATAATCTGGCTCTGATGACACAGCATGAATGATGGAGCTATAAACAGACTCCTCCACCTCCCCCACGAACCCTGTTTCTGTAGGATGAAGGCCCGGTTGGTGGAAATTCACTTCTAAAGGACAACTTGGAACTATTTCTTGCTTCAGCACACGTCTACAGCCAACATAAAATTTTTCAGTCCTACACCATCTCCCTCAGAAAAACTTTCTAAGCCCGCAGAAAGGACTTGCTAAGTTATCTATGTTTATAGGCATTTGATTTGTCATTTTAGAGTGCTAATATTAAATGTAACTTAAATCTAAAGATTTAAAAAAAAATAAAAGTTGATCAATTGTTGATATACTTACTAAAGTGAATATTAGGGATTTTAATGTCACATGTTCTAAAAGAGGAAAAAACATGTTTAAGAACTAAAAAGATTAACTGAGAACTGAACTGGCAGGTATTTTTAGGAATCCTTGGTACTGTTTTAATGTCAGCTTGAGAAACAAAGTATTTGTTTTACGTAGTTGCTAGGCAACATATTGGGTTTGATTTGGTTTCCAGTCATTTTAAAAAACAGTGCCATGATTATAATAGCAATAAAACAGTATTATCTTCTTCTCAATTTAACATCAAAATACTTAAGAACAGTTGACTTTGATGAGGTCATTATTACTTAACATTTTTCCCTATTGTTTCCTATCCTTATTCCGGAATCCTGTAACAATGCACTGTCCTCTCAAAAGAATAACTCGTTTTAATTGTACAATATGCTTCATTCACTTTAGATTAGATATTTGCATGAAATTTAAGATGCCAAACTTTGTAGCCTTTTCTCTAAGTTTCTCCATACTCTCATCAACATATTTCTGAATCATCAATATATTTTCTTTTTAAGGAGACAAGGGACCAGGATGTACCTTAGCGAGATAGTCACTCAAAATAGTTACAATGTTGCTATTGAAAGCAACAGATTTTTAAAACCTCAGATATTTTTGTTACAAAAAAACCAATCCCCTAAACAAGCTGGAAAATAGTAGGCATTGTGGTATAAAGGTATTTTTGTGAATTTTTAACATAAATGCTATCATTATTTTCTTGTAAAGTTTATATACTTTTTTTTGAGACAGAGTGGAGTGCTATGGCATCGTCACAGCTCACAGCTACCTCAAACTCTTGGACTCAAGAGACCCTCCTGCCTCAGCCCCGACTATTGAAACTAGAGGCACCTGCCTCTACGCCCAGCTAGTTTTTTCTAGTTTTTAGTAGTGACACAGTCTCACTCTTGCTCAGACTTGTCTCAAACTTGTGAGTTCAAGCAATCCGCTGCTTCGGCCTCCCAGAGAGCTAAGATTATAGGCATGAGCCACCGTGCCTGACTTTTTAAATTATTTTTAAACTTAGACACTGTAGAGGAGTATCAAATAAAGCGTAACATCCCTCTTTCTCCTCCTCCCACCCCTTCAATCCTACTTCCTAGTAATAATCGCTGCTAATACTCTCTTGTGATAACTATGTATATATTTTTAATGCTGCTTAGAAATGTGGATTATATTTTGACACTCAACTCACTTATCACTAGAGCTCGAGTGTACTGTTTCAAAGAATAAAAAGAATTTTAAAAAATTTAAAAAGTAAGAAAAGAAAAATGTTTTAGGAAAAAAAAACGGAATCCCTAGACCCACACCTTTCCCTTCCAGTTCGTCTCTGGGAGTAACTCTTTCTCCCCCTCCCACTTCTGGCCAACACATACATAATCAAAGGACACAGCCAATGTGCCATATTGGATGGGAATTTCTGGACCTAAGTTCTTAAAAAGTTAATGTATCTAAAGTAATGTCCCAGGATGGCGCTTGTGGCTCAGTGAGTAGGGTGCCAGCCCAACATACCAGAGGTGGCAGGTTCAAACCCAGCCCCAGCCAAAAGCTGCAAAAAAAAATAAAGTAGTCTCCCAGTTCTTAGCTTAGCCTAAGTTTAATGTACCAGACAGTTAACATCCTCTATCTTCCTCCCTCTTTTTCTCTCCCTGTCAGTTCTGTATTTCTATTAACTTCTCTTTTTTATTGTTTATTCTCATTTGTACTTCCCATAAAAAGGTGAAGCGTTGGAATGAACTGGACTTCTACAGGAATGGCATTCTAGGTACATGTGCAAGGTAAAGCTCAGCAGGAAGTCATTAATAAGCACTCTTCTCTCTCTCTCTCTCTCTCTCTCACACACACACACACACACACACACACACACACACACACACCAGGGTCCAGAGGGTGCAGTTTTCTGAATAGTCCAAATAATTTCCATCCTCCAGCCTAAAATAAGCTATTATCCTCAGATCCATTTTTGGTATCTGGAAGATTAGTTTCCTTCCTGCTTAGGCCTCGCTCCTCTAATGGGAATTCTGTTCTCTCCCATCTCCCATACACCTCCACACACACATACACAGAGGACCTTGGCCGCAGCATAAGCTGGTTTTCCAACCGGTTTCTCAGCAACCACACTCCACATTCTGAATTAAAACCATCCTGGGTTTCAGCTTATTGCTTGCCATCAACACATGTCAGGTGTCTGCCCAGCTCATGCCCTCTTCTCTCCATGGTCCCAGATATTTACATCTCATGACCTCGGAAGGAGGATGGAAATTCCTCCCGAGGTTAAGCTGATTGGATCAGAGGTGGACATCTGACCCCTATGCTGGTCCCATCAGATCCGCTCACTTGGGAGGCCCAGAACTGGAAGTCAGCAAGAGCGAAAAAAATACGATCACTTTAGGAGCTAGGGTTGCCATTCGGGTATAATTGTGCTAATGGGGAAGCAGAAAGAACCGGACTTCAGACAGAAGAAAGCAAAATAACAAGCAGAGACATGAGGGTATGTGACAAGAGGAAGCAAACACAAGACCAAGAACATAAGAGAAAACAAATCTTTCTTAATTGCTAACAACTTTCCATTTTTTAATGAAGTACAGACACATCTTCTGACCCTAACTACTTTCTCATAGCTCAAATCCTTGTAATAAACTGACCTTGGTTTAAGCTAGCTTGACTGGACTTTTATGTCAACGCCCCCAAAAAAGTCTGACTACATCTCCCTTACTCTTTTATCTTGTTTCTATTTTTTTCTCTTTTCCTCTTCAGCTTTCCTTGACCCAGTAGATAATGCCATCTCAATGTTTTCTCTTAGTCTCTGAATCATGCCTGGAAATTGTATGGCATGTATTCAATAAATGTTGATAGACTGCATCAGAACACAAATAACAGGATCAATTACATTGTGCAATATAAGCTTCCTTTTTTGAGTGCTAAATTCAAGGTACCACACCAAGGACTTTACAGTCATTAGCTCTTTTCCTACAGCAACCATTTAGAGTAAGAGCTATTGGTCCCTCTCACAGGTGAGAAAACAGGAGTCTGAGAACTCTGTGGACTCATGCTACCCAGAGACGCACGGCTATATAGTCAGGATTATAACCCCAGACTCTTCCCAAATAAACTGTCTCATATACCAAGTCCATATATTTCAATATAATTCATTTTCAATATAAATACAATATGCAAGGACTTAAGGAGCCCAGTCTATCATCAAAACCCTCACAGAAAATGCACAGAAACTTAGGAAAGAAGACAGCTTTGTTCTTTACAAGGATTTGTGCTGCTGGTGTCAAAAAGGTAATGTTGCAACACAGCAAGAAAAATGAGTTCTGAGCGTGAGGAGGAATAGTGGGTCTCTCTTTGCTCTAATCGCAATGTCAAAACAGTGTGAAACTCTCTCCCACCACATCTACGTTATCAGAGGACGTGCAGAACCAGAAGAGTGGGTAGGAGAAAAGCACTCAGCCACCCCGGGAGCAGAGACTGCAACAGGCATTTTACAGAGTCCATCTATTCTGGGAGCTCCATGAGAGCAGAAACGCTGTGCTGTGGAAACTGATCCAGCGCCTGGCACATAGGAGGGGCTCAGTAAATACTGGTGAATGAATAAACTCCAACTTTCATAAGTTTCAACAACTGCACAGGTGCTGATGACACTGTGTTGAGAATGCAGGTTCATGTCCACAGCAGGCTCTCTGACCAGTGTCCCAAATACAAACCCAGAAATAGCCCCATCCCCCGATAGCCCCAGCTAGAGCCCCAACTGGTCCTGTAACCCCCACTGTCTGCCAAAGGAATGCAGGAGGAGCCAGGCCTATCCATTATTCCAGTAATAGGCCTGCTGTGTATGGACCCAACTACAGATCCTGAAGTAGCTCTCTGACTCTTCTCCAGCCCCACTCTACCACCAGTCCAGAATCAGTTCGCATCACAAAGGGATGCAGAAGGAGCCATGCCTGTCCATGTACCTGCTGTAGCTCCTAGAGCAGCTGTCCAAACTAGCCCTAGCCCTGCTCTCAGTTCTGCCCACTCAGGGACCTAGAAATGTCAGTACATGCCCTGGTAGCAGGTCCACTGACTTCAGACCTTGCTGTGGATCTTGAACTGGTTCTAGGACTCAGACCCAACCCACTCTGCCATGCTCCAAGGGCAGTTCTGCTGACCAAGGGACCTGGGAGGTGTCACACTCACCTGACCCATTGGTAGCAGGCCTCCTGACCTCTGTTCAGATGCAGACCCTGAAGCAGCCCTGTGACCTGGCTATAGCCCCACAATACCATAGTCCCAGAGACAGTCCTGACCATCCAAACATTTGCTCAGGTATCCAGCTGGAGCCACATACAACCATAACAGTGGTAACACTATATCCAAACTGAAGTGCAGACCGAAAGCAGCTCCATGACCTGGCACCAGCCCTGCTCAACCATGGTCCCAGAGGCAATTTTATCCCACTGGGGATTTACCAGGAACCACCCATACTCACACCTCTAGTAAGAGGCTCACCAACCATGAACCCAACTGCAGACCTGGCAATAGCCACATGAACTGGCTCCAGCTCCAAGCAACTGTGAGCTTGCAAACATTCCCTTCAAGTGCCAGGAGTGGGCAGGAAAATGTCTTTAACCACTGATACCAATCTGTAAAGATAGAAAGAGGTATGAATTCCTTCAAATGCACATGCATTATTAACAGACTAAATGGATCATGAAGAATGTCACAAATTTTATGCCACCAAAGGAAACTAATAAATCTTCAGCAACTGACTCGGTGCCTATAGCTCAAGTGGCTGGGGCACCAGCCACATACACCAGAGATGGCAGGTTTGAATCCAGCCCGGGCCTGCCAAACAACAATGACAACCACAACCAAAAAATAGCTGGGTGTTGTGGTGGGTGCCTGTGTTCCCAGCTACTTGGAAGGCTGAGGCAAGAGAATCATTTAAGCCCAGGAGTTGCAGGTTGCTGTAAGCTGTGATGCCACAGCACTCTACCCAGGGTGACAGCTTGAGGCTCTGTCTCAAAAAGTAAATAAATAAATAAATAAATATTTAGCGACTGACACCAAAGAAACAGAGATCTACAAATTAGTTTCCTAAAAAAGGAATTCAAAATAATTACATTGAGGAAGTTCAACAAGCTTCAAGAGAACACAAGTTAACAATTTGACAATATTAGAAAGACAATATATGAACAAAATAAGAAGTTTGACAAAGACATAGAAATCATAGAAAAGAATCAAATAGAAATCTGGAGCTGAGTAATACATTAATGAAATTAAAATGCATTAGAAAGCATCAGCATCATATATGATTTAGCAAAAGAAAGCAATCTGTGAACTCAAAGACAGGTTAGTTGAAATTATATGGTCAGAGGAGAGAAAATATGAAAAGAAATGGCCAAAGCCTATAGACTTTATAGGATACAATCAAAAAAACTAACATGTGCATTACATGAATATCAGAAAGAGAAGAGGAAGAGAAAAGGAGACATATAGACATCCAATTTCAGGAAGCTTGAAAGTTGCCAAATAGAATCAACAAAAGAGAATTTTGCCAAGACACATTATCATCAAACTGTCAAAAACTGGACAAAGAAAGGAATTTGAAAGCAATAAGAAAAAAGAAAATCAACACATACAAGGCAATACCCATAAGCTGTCAGATTTCTCAACAAAAACATTACAGACCAGAAGAAAGCCATATGATAAGTGCTAAGAAAAAAAAAAGATGCCAACTAAAAATACTTTATCTGACAAAGCTTTCCTTCTGAAGTGAGGAAGAGAAAAAAAGACTTTCCCTGGAAAATAAAAGCCAAGGAAGTTCATCACTACTAGATCTGTCTCATAAGAAATGGTAAAGGCAATTTTTCAAGCTGAAAAGAAAAGGTACTAATTAATTAATAACATGAAAACTTACAAAGGTATAAAACTCAATGGCAAAGATAAATGTATAGTCAAATTCAGAACATTCTACTATTGTAATAGTAATATGTAAATTACTTTTAACTCTAGTATAGTTGTTAAAAGATAAAAGTATTAAAATATAGCTAAAATATGTGCTTACTTGAGCTATAGCTAAATAATTTGCTAATAGATATACAATGTTAAAGATAAAAATTGTGATATCAAAAACATAAAATTTGGTGGGAAAAGTAAAAGTGTAGAGTTTTCATATGGAAAGTTAGGATGTTATCAGCTTTAAATAAACTTATAACTATAAGATGTATTATGTAAGCCTCATAGTAACCACAAAGCAAAAGTATATAGAAGATACACAAAAGATAAAGGAATCAAAGAATACCACCATAAATATTTAACAAATCATAAAGGAAGACAGAAAGAAAGAAACAAAAGAACTACAGAACAGCCAGAAAATAATTAGCAAAATACCAACAGTAAGTCCTTAAATATCAATAATTAATTTGATTATAAATGAATTAAATTATCTGATCAAAAGAGAGAGTCATTGAGTGGATATAAAAAACAAGACCCAACTATATGCTGTCTACAAGAAATTCACTTTAATTTTGAAAAGACATAAGCTAAAAGAGAAGGGATAAGAAAAGATATTCCATGCAAATGTAAACAAAAAGAGATAAGGGGTAACTATATTTACACTATAAAAAATTGAATTTTTTTCTATTAAAAAATGAGAAAAATGTCATTATATAATGACAAAAGGTTCAATTCATTAAGGAATATAAAAATATTTGCTATATAAGCACCAAACAACAGAACCTCTAAGTAATAGCAAATATTAGTGGATCTGAGGGGAGAAACAGAAAACAATACCATAATACAGGGGACTTCGATATCCCACTTTTAGCAATCAATAAATGATCCAGACAGAAAATCCATAAGGAAACATTAGAATTGAACTAAACTTTAGACCAAAATGGACCCAAAGACGCAATATAGAACATTCAACCTAATAACAGTGAAATACACATTTTCTCAGGTACACAGAACATTCTTCAGAATAGATCATGTGATAAGCCACAAAACAAGCATTAACATAATTTACTAAGATTGAAATTGTATCAAGTATCTTTTCTGAACACAATGGTACAAAATTAGAAAACAATAATAAGAGGAAAACTGGAAAATTCCAAAATACATGTTGAGTATTCCTTATTTGAAATGCTAGAAATTAGAAGTGTTTCAGGTTTTTAAGGTTTTGGAATATTTGAATTATGCTTTCCAAATTAGCATCTGTAATCCAAAAGTATGAAGTCTGCAATATTCCAGTGATGATTTCCTTTAAACATCATGTTGGCATTCAAGAAGTTTTGAATTTTGGAGCATTTCAGATTTCAGATTTTTGGATTAAGGATGGTCAACTGTATGTGGAAATTAAACAACATGCTCCTGAACAACCAGTAAGTCAAAAAAGAAATCAAAAAGGAAATCAAAAAATACCTTGAGAAAATGAAAATGGAAACACAGCACACCAAAATTCATAAGGTACAGCAATTCTAAGAGGGAAGTTTTATCATAATAGAGACATACTTAGGAAAAAAGGTGAATCACAAATAAATAACCTAATTTTACATTCAATATGTCAGAAAAAGAAGAACAAACTTAGTCTAAAGTTAGCAGGAGGTAAATAACAAAGGCCAAAGTAGAAATAAATAAAACAGAGACTAGAAAAACAATAGAAAAGATGCATGAAACAAAGTTGTTTTTTTAATCAGTAAACTTTTAGCTAGACTAAGAAAAATGAGAAAGTCTCAAATTAATAAGATCAGATATGAAAGAGGAGCCATTACAACTATATCACAGAGATTCAAAGGATCACAAGAGGCTGTTGTGAACAAATTTGCCAGCCAACTGGATAACCTAGAAGAAATGGATAAATTACTAGATGCATACAACTTACCAATACTGAATCATGAAAAGAAAATCTGAACAAATGAATAAAGAGTAAGGAGATTAAATCAATTATTAAAAAGTCTCCCATCAAAGAAAAGCTCAGGAACTGAAGGCTTCACTGTTGAATTCTACCAAATATTTAAGGATGAATTAATATTAATACTACTTCAACTCTTCCAAAATTGGAAAAGCAGGACATATGTTATACTTCCAAATTCATTTTACAAAGCCAGCATTACCTTGACACCAAAGACAGATAAGGAAAATAAAAAAAGAAAATTACAAATAGCCCGGCTTTGTAGCAGGTGCCTATAGTCCCAGCTCCCCTTCAGAGGCTGAGGCAAGAGAATCGCCTAAACCCAAGAAGTAGAGGTTGCTCTGAGCTGTGACAGGACAGCACTCTACTAAGGGCAACAAAGTGAGACTCTTGTCTCTACAAAAAAAAAAAAAAGAAAGAAAAAAAAGAAAATCGCATGACCATCTCAGTAGATGCAGAAAAACATTTGATAAAATTCAACATTTTTTTATAATAAAAAAAACCTGTCAACAAATTTAATATATATTATGATTTGAATGATTAAGTCCCCAAATGATTCATGCATTGACTCAATGGCGATAGTATTAGGAGGTGAGGCTTTTGGGAGACAATTAGGTCTTAAAGGCTGAGGCTTCATGAATGAGATCAGTGCCCTCATAAAAGGGACCCCAGAGAGACCCTTTGTCCCTTTTACCAGGACACAGTAAGAAAGTTTTTGTGAACCAGAAAGCAAATCCTCCTCAGACACCAAATCTGCCAGTGTCTTTCCCTCCAGAACTGAAAGAAGTAAATTTTTATTGTTTATAAGCTACCCAGTTTCTGGGATTTTGTTATAACATCCCCCAAAGACGAAGACAATATATTGATTGATTAATTGATTGATTGATTGATTTTACAGTTTGGGGCCTGGACTGGGTTTGAACCCACCACCTCCGGCATATGAGGCCGGCACCCTACTCCTTTGAGCCACAGGCCCCTCCCAAGATAGAAGGAATGTACTGCAACATAGCAAAAGCCAAATATGGCAAGCCTATAGCTAGCAACATACCTAATACTGAAAAACTAAAGGCATTTACTCCAGGATCAGAGCAAGACAAAGATGCCCATGTTTACTACTTCCATTTGATGTAGGTTGGTGCAAAAGTAATTGCAGTTCTTGCCCTGTTGAAACTTATGATTTGATACTGGAATACATTCTTAAATAAATGCAGTTATGTTATATATCATTTTAATGTGTAATTCTCACCTTTTTTTGCTAATAACTTACTACTTGCTACTTATTTTATATTTATCTTGGACTATGGAAATAATGTTAGACAAAAAGCAAATTGGGTTAATTTTCTTATTCAAGTTCAAAATGAGTTGTGAAGCAGCAGAGACAACTCACAATATCAAAAATGGCATCTGGCCCCCAAACTGCTAATGAACATACAGTGCAGTGGTGGTTCAAGGAGTTCTGCAAAGGAGACAAGAGCCTTGAAGATGAGGAACTTAGTGGCGGCCATTAGAAATTTACAATGACCAGCTGAGAGCAAGCTTGGAAGCTGATCCCTGATAGCTATAGAAGTTGCTAAAGAGCTCAATGTCCAATGCTGTACAGTGGTTCGGCATTTGAAGCAAATGGGAAAAGTGAAAAAGCTCAGTAAGTGAGTGCCTCATGAGCTGACCAAAACTCAGAGCAATTATTATCTTCAAGTGCCCTCTTATTTTACACAACAACAAACGATTTCTCAATCGGATTGTGATGTGCAACAAAAAGTGGATTTCATACTACAGCCAGCAATGACCAGCTAACTCACTGGGTGGACCAGCACGAACTCCCACAGCCCTTCCCAAAGTCACACTGCCATCAGAAAAAAAGTTATAGTCACTATTTAGTGATCTGATATACTACAGCTTTCTGAATGCCAGCAAAACCACTGGATTTGAGAAGTATGCTCAGCAAATTGACGAGAATCACCAAAACTGGAGTGCCTGCAACTAGCATTAGTCAGCAAAAAGGGCCCAATTCTTCTCTGCCACAACACCCAGCTGCAGGTTGCACAAGCAATGCTTTAAAAATTGAAGAAACTGGGCTGTGAAGGTTCCCATCATCCACCATTTTGGGGGGCAAACAGAATATCACTCTGTTGCCTGCATAGAAAGCCCTGGAGTTATCACAGCTCACAGCAACCTCAAACTCTTGGGCTTGAGCAATCCTCTTGCCTCAGCCTCCCAAGTAGCTGGGACTATATGCCTGTGCTACTACATGTGGCTAGTTTTTTTATTTAGTAAAGACAAGGTCTTGCTCTTGCTCAGGCTGGTTTAGAACTCCTGAGCTCAAGCGATCCACTTGCCTTGGCTTCCCACAGAGCAAATATTAGGGGTGGGAGCCACCACACCAGCCTGTTGATCATAAGAGTTCAAAAAATGTGTTGATTGTAAGAGTTCCTATTTTGATTAATAAAGATGTGTTTGAACCCAGTTGTAATGATTTAAAATTAATGGTCCAAAACCACAATTACTCTTCACCAGCCTAAATTAGAAGTCTTAGTCAGAGCAAATCAGACAAGAAAAAAAAAAAAAGGTATCGAAACTAGAAAGAAAAAAGTAAAATTGTCCCTATTTACAGATGACATCCTACAACTTTACTGAATTCATTTATTAGTTCTACCAGAGAAACTTAAAGATATCACCAAAAAATTATCACTAATAAATTCGGTCAAGTTACAGGATACAAAATTAATTTACAAAAATCAGTAGTATTTCCATATACTAACAATAAATTATGAAAAAAGGAAATTAAGAAAATAATCCCATATACGATAAGTTCAAAAAGAATACAATTACTTAGGATATATTTAATCAAGGATATGAAAAGAATATTTACTAAAAACTATAAGACATAATGAAAGAAAAAAGACACAAATAAATGGAAAGAAATTCTATATTCTTGGATCAGAAGAACTAATATTGTAAAAACATCTGTATGACCCAAAGCAATCTAGAAATGCAGTGTAATCCCTAACAAAATCCCAATGGTATTTTCACAGAAGTAGAAAACGCAACCCTAGAATTCATATGGAACCACAGAAGCCCTTAAGGAGCTAAAATCTTGAACAAGAAAACAAAGCTGGCAGCATCATGCTTCCTGATTTTGTTATGACATTATAGTTTTCGTAACAGTATGGTACTAGCGTAAAAACAGACACACAGACCAATGGTGCAAAATTAAGAGCCCATAAATAAACTCATTCACATATGGTCAGTTAATCTTCAACCAATATGCCAGGAATTCATAGTAGAGAATAAACGGTACTGGGAAAACGGGATATCCACATGCAGAAGAATGAAATTAGATCTTTATCTTACCCTATACACAAAAATCAACTCACAATGGATTAAAGACTTAAAATGTAAGATGTGAAACCATACAACTCCTAGATAAAAACTTACACGTAAAGCTCCTGGCATTGGTCTTGGCAATAACTTTTTGAATAGGATACTAAAAGCACAGGCAACAAAAACAAAAATAAGAAGGTAGAATTAGTTATATCTAACTAAGAACTTTCTGAACAGCAAAGAAAACAATAGATAAAATGAAAAACTAGAGTGCCGTAGCATCACAGCTCACAGCAACCTCCAATTCTTGGGCTCGAGCGAGTCTCTTGCCTCTGCCTCCCAGGTAGCTTGGACTACAGGTGCCCACCACAAAGCCTGGCCATTTTTTGGTTGCAGTTGTCATTGTTGTTTGGCAGGCCCAGGCTGGATTTGAACCCGCCAGCTCAAATGCACATGGCTGGAGCCTTAGCCCGTTGAGTCACAGGTGTCAAGCCGCTGTCTTCTTTTTTAAACAGGTGATTTGAAGATATTAAAGCTGGAAATTGGAGCTAGAAAATCCGAAGATCTGAAGGTGTTTTAACATAAGTTACATTGAACTCATTTGATTACACTTAAAAAGTTGATTTCAGTTAATTGAATCCCAAGATTATAGTTTTTTACTTTACATAAACTCTTACTGGGAACTTTTTGTTGGTGTTATGAATGTAAATCTTGGTTCAATTTTTTTTATAAAATGTTCTCTAAGTATAAAAAAAATGAAAAGCTAACATACAGCACAGGCAAAAATGATGTCAACCATATCTCTGATAAGAGGTAAAAATCCAAAATATATAAGGAAATCATATAACTCAATAGCAAAAATAAATAAATAGATAAGTAACCCAATTTTAAAAGTGGGCAAAGGACTGAACAGATATTTTTCCAAAGACAGACAAATGCCTAATAGTTATCCGAAAAGGTGCTTAACATCACTGATCATCATAGAAATGCAAATCAACTCAAACCCATAGTGGGATATTATCTCACATCTATTATGATGACAATCATAAAAAACAAAAGGTAACAAATGCTGTCAAGGATGTAGAGAAAAGGAAAAAAATGTGTACTATTAGTGGGAATGTAAATCAGTGTAGCTATTATTGAAAATAGTATGAACGTTCCTTAAAACATTAAAAATAGAACTCCATATGACCCAACAATCCCACTTCTGGGCGTGTATCCAAAGGAATAAAATCAGTATCTCAAAGAGCTATCTTCACTCTCAAGTTCATTGCAGCATTACTCACAAAATAGATAAGATATGGAAATAACTGTGTCCATTAAAGGATGAACAGATAAAGAAAATAGTATACATCTATTGGATATATTTAGGATATAAGTATATTCTATATACACATAAGATATGTAGACTATATATTCAGCTTTTAGAAAGAAGAAAAGCCTGCCATTTATAGCATGGATGAACCTGGAGCAAATTATGAACATTATACCAAGTGAAATAAGCCAGACACGGAAAGACAAATGCTGAATGATCTCACTTACACGTGGAATCCAAAAAAGTTCAACTCACAGAAACAGAGAGTAGATAAGTAGTTACCAGGGGATGGTGGGTGGGGGAAATAGGAAATATTGGTCAAAGGGCACCAACATTCAATTATAAGATGAATCAGTTAGGCAGGTCTAAGGTGTAGCATGGTGACTATAATCAATAATAACCCATTGTATACTTGAAATTTACCAGGAGTGGCCCTTCAGTGTTCTCCACAAAAGGTAACCATGTGAGTAACGGATATGTTAATGAGTTTGATGATGGCAATTGTTTCACAACATCATGTTGTACATCTTAAATATATGTAATTTTTATCTGACAATCATGCCTTAATAAAACTGGGGAGAAAATAAGTCAGTGTATGAATACATGCTATTAATAATATCTTTGTGATCTCATATATCAGTTAGAGGCAGTATTTAAGGCTCTCATTGGAAATCGAAGCTGAGAATGATAATTGCTTAGGGAAGAAAAGAAACACAGAAAATGCAAGCAAAGGACTTGGACTCTGCATCTCTAGGAGAGTACTATGCCCTAACATTATTCAAAATCAAATCCAGGGTTTGGGGTAGGAGAATAGGAGATAATACTCAAGAACACAGGGAGGTTCTGAGCTTCTAGGGCTTGGTGAAGGCCAATACCAGTGGAGTGATATTGTCTGGCTGCAGGGAATGAACAGGCAGAGAGAGCCTAAGACAGCTCACAATCCCTAGGCCCTAATGGGAGGATGACAACCAAACATTTCCCAAGACCAAGAGACAGTTCAACAGCAACCTGCAAGGACTGATAACAGAACCAGACGGAGAATGTCTATCACAGAATATTCCTAGATGAGTTAGTCAAAACTACATAACCATATAAACAAGGCTTGAAATTGCCCACAAGCTTAGAGAAAGGGGTGGTGAAACCCTGAATTAAACTAAGATAATATTTCCGCCACTCTGTGAAATAGGTGCTCATGAGGGATATTAATTTCAATCCTGAAAAATCAAACAGGTTATGTCTCTTACACATGGGATTGTACATTGATACTATTACTGCTACAACTCAGCTTTTTGAATTCATTCATGTATGAACTATGATTACTTTGGGACACGGTTCCCTCCACCCCACTCCTGGATTTAGCTACTCAGCTGACTCAACTTTGTCTTATTTTGGGACCATCCCATTGACTTCTAGACTTCTGGTATGTGGATTAGAAGCCTGGATTTGGTGTGTGTGTTTGATCTTAAATCCAATTTAGACAATCCTCTGCCTTTGACAACCCAGCCTACACCCACGGCTTTGAGCAAGGCCATCCTAATCTCCCAAGGCCTGCTGCAGATATGAGGCACGTTCTGACTCCACCTTGTATGTAGCAAGATGAGATAACATTTTCCAGAATGCTGCCTTCACTGAGTTTCCTCCTGCCATAAAAATCTTCATCTCGTTTGATATTTGGACCTGTATAACTAAAGTGAACATTTTAACCTCTGCAAGTTTTCCTTCCTGTTCCTTTGAAATGAAAATAATGGCTATAGTGCCATAATGCTGAAATATGCAAGTATATTTAATGCTTCCAGTTAAATAAAAGTCCATTTTCCTTTTTAATACATTTTTAATAGTAAAGCTGATATAAGACAGGTGAACATTTTGCAATACCAGATTATCAGAAAGACTCAGAAGTACTGACTTGTTTCTCTTGGAGTTGTGGTAAACCCGTGCTTTTTCTATATGGATGGTCATAAAATTTGATATCCTTGATCTCTTCATCCTAATATTGTCAATGAAGACTACACTAGGATTGGTAGTCACATAAAACAAATCAAAAAAACCTGTCTACAAGTTCATCAATTTCCCCCGTGATCAGTTAATTTCCTTCCCAGTAATGATCTCCCATCTTTGGAAAAAGGTAAAGCACCATTTTGTCTTATATTGGTTTTCTAGGGTTGGCATAAGCACAATAGCACAAGCTGAGTGGCTTAGACAACAGGAATTTATTTACTCACAGTTCTATAGGCCTGAAGTCCAAGATCAGGGTGCAACAGGCTTAGTTTCTTCTGAGGCCTCTCTCCTTGACTTACAGACAGCCACCTGCTTGCTGTGTCCTCACTTGTTCTTTCCTCCACACACAAACACATTCTAGTGTTTCTTTGTATCCAAGATTTCATCTTCTTATAAGGGCACCAGTCAGATTGGATTAGGACCCACCCTAGAAGCCTCATTTTAACTTAATCACCTCTCTAAAGGTCTTATCTCCAAATATAGTCATATTCTGACGTACTGGGGCTTAGGGATTCAACATATGAATTTGGGAGGAACAGAATTTAGCCTGTCACACTTGTCTTCTCTAAAATTAGACTAACAACAATAACCAAACAAGAAAAAGAGCAGTCGTTTCAGAAACAGAGATTCTTCTAGGGTTGATAGAGTGTTTTAGGAAGTTGTATGGGATCTTTTGGATTAATGATTTTCTATAGGATGTGGAGAAACAGTCTATCATATTATCTGATGAGCCGGTGAAGCTTCCTAAGAACTCTCAGAACCACAAAATGCTATCTGTCTTGGCAATATCTATATCATTTTAAATTATGTTCACTTTGAACAATAATGGAAAAACAGCTACACACGTGCACGTGTACATACACACACACACACACGTGTGTACCTGTTTTTCCATTATTGCATTCACTTTTTCCCTGGGCATTCAATTTCCAGGAGTGGGAACTACTTTTTCTAAAATATGTGTAACATTCCCAGGAATTAATAAAGGTTAATTAGTAGAAAATGTACCCTTTCAGAGTCTCTGCTTAAACATCAATTCACGACTTCTTCAAGGCCAAATTCTTGTCTCTGACCTTACTCCAATGAAAGTCTGCCCCAGGGAGAGGCTCCATGTAATCAGTGAGGTCATGACCAGACAGTGGCATCCACATTCCCCTCTCTACCCTTGAGAACAATGCATTGATGACACAGAGCACCAATATAACCAAACCTTTGTGAGGCAACAGAATCATTTCTGTGTAAAAAGATCCACTGGAGAATAACATTTTACTTTTTTTCCCTTTCAAAAACTTTTCTCTCAATGTTTCTGATACAAAAACAACTGATTATTTTTTTTTAATTCTTACTGCCCTAGTCTGTATATCATACTACTAAATAACTGTAATGCCATCAGATTACATATACTGACATTGCTCTAAAAAAAAAAAAACAAAACTATATACTCAAGGTATAATTATTTAAAATACAAATAAATAAAAGACATATCCAGCATCTGACTTCCCACATATTGCCTGGAAATTTTACTTTATAATTCACCGAAGCCCCTGTATCTTTGATAAACCACTTGACAAAATTTAATTTACTTTTCTCCTCGTTGACCACATGTCAGAAAAGTGGACTATGGGGACATAATAGTAATATATTTGGGCATTGGCAGCAGTGCTACAGAAGAATAATACTGTACATATTTAAGGCCACTATCCAAATATTCTGGAAAGTTGAACCACATAAATATAGAACAGCCTCACACTTAACACCAGTCACTACATAGTTGGGAAACTATGCATCAGTTAAACAAAGAAATTAAACACATAGGGCCGCTACATTTAAATATTTAAGTGCAATATTTTAAACAAATCACATCACTCTAGCCCAGAGGATTTCCAAGGCAAAAAGTAAATTCTGAGCCTTCTATAAAACACTTTTTTTTTTCTTGAGAGTTTGAACTTCACACAATAATGCTTTTCATTTCTGCACTTTCTCCAAATGTTTTTGACTTCTTAGAGGCTACATTGTTTTGTAAGAATAAATTGTAGATTTTCCAAAGAGGCTCTCCCTCCCACTCATCTGCCCTGAGGGAGTTAGAGCCTCTGTGCACAATTTATTTTCATTCCCCTCACCCCAAAAATGATCAAATAAGGATTGTTTCCCCATCAACATTTCCAGGGCAGGAGGCTCTGACAAGTGCAATGTCTCTTCTCATTCCTGCTCTGGCAAGTCCAGAGAAAAAAGATTATTTAATGCACACCGACCGTGTCAGAATCGGGGCTCCAACAATTACAAAGATGCACAAGGTGAGTATTCAATTAGAAGCTGTTGGAAAGCGGATACGTGCAGTGTCTCTGGAACGCTGCCACCTACAATGGAGAAATCTCAACAATGCTAAAGAATCAGGACAATCTCTCTGCAGAATCTGCCCCTTCTTGCCCCCAAAATAGACGTTAGTTGGCTGCACGATTCTCAGCATCCTGGTTCAAATAAGGATATGGCATATTACATATTCTTTACTGTTTTGGAGTTGCCATGGAGAGAAGAGAAGAGATATTTTTGTTGATGGAATGTTTCTTACCAGAGCTCCTTGATTTGGCCTTTCTGACTTTCTGACGCAGTTTTCAGATCCACTTTAAAGGGTCTCTCTCTCTCTCTCTCTCTCTCTCTCTCTCTCTCAATCTCTCTTTACTTTTTAAAACAATCAATGTTCCAGCATCCCTGAAAGAGTAGAAGATACACTATTGTGTAATTAGACATTTGATTAGGAGGTAAATATACGGAGTTCAGATGAAAGAAATGGATGATCTGTTGGAATGTTAATGAGTTCCTTAACTTCCAAACTCCTCCCTACTTTCCCAGTGTCCTTTCCTCCCTCTCTCCATCCACCTTTGTCTTCTAGTTGTTCGCTGATGTCTTTCCACTTAAAAAACATCATTCAGCCAGAGTGTGCTGTGATTTTTTTTAATTAGTGGCATAGAATAACATCCTTTTCCCCACACACACCAGATATTCTTTATGGGTCAGTGTGGGCTTTGTTCGGCGTTACCCTCCCTCTGGGAATCAGGTGTTTGGAGAAACCTCCATTTGAAAATGGGACTAACGCACTATGGCCCATGGACCAAATCTGGACTGCTGCCTGATTCGTGCAACCCAGCAGCAAGGAATCGTTTTTACGTTTGCAAAGAGTTGAAACCATTTTTTGAATGAGGGATATTTTGTGGCATGTAAAAATTACATGAAATTCAAATCTCAGTGTCTATTAACAAAGTGTTATTGGAATATTATCAGGTTCAGTCGAGGACGTGATGCCTATGGCTGTTATCTCACTACCATGGCAGAGTTGAGTAGTTGCAACAGACATCCTAAACTATTTATTATTTGTTCATTTACAGAAAAAATTTGCCAAACCTTGAGCTAGAGCCTGTCTGGCCACCATGCTGACAGTGAAAGAGAAAATGTCAAAGCACGCACTGACTTTGAGGGCTCCAGGGTATTAGCAGCAGGCAGTGACGCAGACTTCTGCTCACCAGGCAAGGCAACCCACACGGCTACGTGAACTTCAGCAAAGGTGCAGGGAAATGCAATCCCCACCCCACCCCCACCCCCCGGGGCCTGGGAAAGTACAAGAACATTTTAGTGGCCAGCACTAAAGACAGTCACAATTTTTTTTAAAGATCAGGGAATCTTACTTATTCTATGAATAGTGAAAAGATTCTCTAATTTACAAATCATCTACCGGTTGTTCCAGAAAAGATAACAAATTAACAAAGTTGCCTCCCTTAAAACCAAATGAGGAAAGTTGAAGAATCCTAGAACTTCACACCAAAATTATGGGAAGCTTTTATTTATTTATTTATTTATTTATTTATTTATTTATTTATTTATGGGAGAGGGAGGAAGGGAGGGAGGGAGAGAAAGGGAGAAAAAGACGGAAAGGGAGAGAGGAAAAGGGGGAGAGGGGGAGAAGGGATGAGAAGCTTTTAGGGACAGAGAGGAGGTCAGCGGATGTTGTGGCAGGTGGGTGGTGAATATAAAACAGAAACCTAAAGCAGAAGGCAGAGGGATCAAGAGCACAGCCTGAAAGGCCAGCAAAGAGCTTTCTGAGGGTGTCCATTTTATTTCCACAACACTACCTTAAAGACATTACTGCCTATTTATTTGCAAAAGGAAAACATAGCCAACCCGGAATCAACCAAATGGTCACATAGGAACTCAGCATGGGTTAGGACAGAAAACTACAATACCTGCAGGATGGATGCTCCCGAGACATTTGGACATTTCCCTCCCTCGGTTCTTTGCCCTTTCTCTTCCCCTCTACTCGTCCTCTCATCCCCCATTAATTTCTAACCCCAGCTGCGAAAGACACCTCCTTAAAAAGATCTGTGCCCAGGGAACAGTCCCAAGAAAGGTACACTTGATGGGAGATGGAAAGAGAGGGAAGACCACGTGAGTAAACGTGGCCGGGCCCACAGCCTCCCTGCCTGGGGTCATCTCCCTTCCCTCACCTGGACAAGCATAAGCTAGGCCTTTTAAAATGACACAAAAGAAGGAAAATTAATACTAACAAGTGCAAGTACAGCTCAACTTGAAATTATGACCAATGATATGCCAAGAAATGTGAAAAACTAGATAAAATTGGTAAGTTGAAATTGAAATTAAATAAAAATAGAAAACTTAAATACAAAATTAATAACCCTTAAATAAATTGAGGTATCAAACAAAGTGCTCCTCCAGATCCCAGCAAAAAAATCAAAGAAAGCCGCATGTGGACATGATTTTGTGTGTGCTTCCAAAATGTCATGTCATTCTGTCCTTACACAATTATTGCAGATAACTAAAAAAACTAACATTTTTTCATATTCCAAATCAAATAAGAAAAGAATACTGAAGAAAACAATAGTTTTGGTAAATGTGTAAAACTGAGAAGTTTAATATATATATATGCAAAAAATGTTAGGAACACTAAGTTTTATTCACTTGACAAAAACATAAAAGTTATCTACCAAATAACTAAAGTAAACATTCCAGGTAATGGTGGAAATTTAGATACATTCTTTAGAATCCAGAACAACACAGCAATGGTGCTATCACTGCTAGTATTCAATAGAGTACAGATGGTCCCTGACTTGGGATTCAATTTAAAACTTTTCCACTTAATGATGGTGCAAAAGCAATGCCCATTCAGTGATAGTGTACTTTGAGAACCACAAAACCATTCTGTTTTTCACTTTCAGTATACTATTCAATAAATCACAGGAGACATTCAGCACTTTATTACTAAATAGGCTTTCTGTTAGATGATTTTGCCAGGCTACTATAAGTGTTCTGAAGCTAGGCTGAGCAATGATGTTCAGTAGATTCGCTGTATTAAATGCCTTTTCAACTTAGAATGAGTTTAAGAGGACGTAGCTACACTGTAAGTCAAGAAGCATCATATTGAGGGTATTACTAACAAAATAAATGGAAATGAGGATTATAAAAGAAGGAAGAGATTGTTATAATGGAATAAAAAGCAATATACAACTATGTGCTGCCTGGAAGAGAAAACTTTAAATATAAATACCTAGTCAGGATGGAAGTCATTGGGTGGAAAAAAGATATATCATCTGAATTATAACCATAAGTAGAATAAAGGGCTTCTTAATATGTGTTCAAATAGACTTCAAGATATAGACCATTACCAGAAATTGAGATCCTCATTATTAAAAGCTCAATTCATCAGCAAGACATATGATATAATCATAAATACATATGCACATAACAGAGCTTCAAAAACCATGAAACAAAAATTGACAAAATTAAGTAGCAATGTAAACAAAGTCATAATTGGAGCATTTAACACCCTTCCCTCAGCAAATGATTGAACAAGTAGATCAACTAAGCAAAAGTGTAGAATCAAAGAGCAGTATCAACACACACATAAATGTGAAATAAATATCTCGATCTAATAATATTTATAGAGCTCTATTCTTTACAAAACACATTCTTTACAAGTGAAAATTAATATTGGCTAAGATTGAGCATAATCTCAGCTCTAAAACAAGAATGAATGAATAATAAATAACTTAAAGGAGCTAGACACAGTAGCACATACCTATAGCCTACTCAAGAGACTGAGGAAGGAGAATTGCTTGAGCCCAGGAGTTCAAGCCTCACCTAGGCAAAATAGTAAGAAAACAAATCAATAAATATTAAATCAATAAATTCAAAAGATTGAAATTCTAAACAGTTTGTTTGCTGGTCACAATGAAAGTAATTTAGAAATGAACAAGAATAAAATATAAAAATACAAAAATAATTAGAAATAAAATAGCATACTTTTAATACCATGTCAATAATCACAGGAAAAATTGGAAGATATCGCAAAAATAATTAAAATGAAAATATAAAATTTCAAATTTTCTGGGATTCCAAACCAAATGTTGAAGAAAAGATAGCAAACCAAGTATTGTACTTAGAAGGAAATTCACAGTTTTAAATGCTCACATTAAAAAAGAAATAATGGGGGGAGGAGCCAAGATGGTGGTCTGTAGCCAGCTTTCTGTAGACGCTCCTGTCAAGAAGGAGAGTTAAAGGACAGAAATTTAGCGAGAAAGCCAACGGTTTGGAGCTGAGCCAAAAGACAAGGTCAAGGAACGCACATCAACCCTGTTGGAGTGACTTACAACCCCAAGAATACAAATAAAAGGTACAGAGCACA
>CAUYON010079783.1:0-51856 GCA_963573935.1 Arctocebus calabarensis
TGGATTGAAATTGTTTTTGTAATCACAGTATTTTACACTTTCCCCAGCTCCCAGCAGTCATGCTCTGCCACAGAGGTGAGTGTCTGGGACCTTGTTCCCTGCGTTCCTTGTCTCTGAGAGCTGAGCTTTCTCAGAGGAAGATTAAATCCACCTGGGCATCAGGCAGGACCATTGATCTGCTCCTGAAAGCCTGTGTTCCAGCTGGTATTATCATTCTGGTGTTGACAACCTGGGGCTGAAGCCCAAGCATAGGAATGCTTTTAAGATGAACATTAAATACAGAGTCAGGTTCAGATGGTGTGCCAGATCAGAGGAACTTGGTTTTACAGTGTCTTGTGGTAAGAGTCATTTCCTTCATTTCATTTTATGCCTGAAACTATGTTGATCTGTAGGGGAAAGTTCTGGTGTGTCTTTTCCAGGCCTTCTCTAAGCTAATGTGAGGGGAGCTGGAACTCACAGGCCTGGGCCAGGCACACAAACCACGGGATCACGTCAAGTATTAGAAAAAGTTACGTAGAGGCTCCTCTTTTCTTCACAAACTGCCCAAGTTCACATTCCTTTTCATTTTCTTAATTAATCCACTAGGATGTTATGCCTGTTTTCAGACTAACACATGTATAATTGTAAATCTTTTAATATAGTACAGTAATTTGTCCTAAATTTATTATCATTTGTAAAGCAGAAAACATTCCCATAGTTGTGTGTGTGGGGGGGGGAGGGGGGTAAACCCAAAGAGTCATAATTAATTAGAAGTATGTTTTAAAGATTGTCCTTTTTCGTTATCTTGCTATAGGAAAAATGTCTTTGTACTAGGTGATATGATTTGTGAACTTTTACATAAGCAAACACTAAGTGTAAAAGTTCTGGAGACCAAAATATTATATAAAATCTTGGCCCGAAGGAGCATACTAACATCATAAAGATAAAACTTAAAAGGCAGTAAATAGGCAAAGATGTATGTAATAAAACAGAATTTCAGAAAAGTTAAAAAAAAAAATAATGCCAGCATCGTGGGGAAAAGTAAATCATCTCCCCAGAGGATTTCAAAGAGGATCAAACTTATTTGAAAGTAACAGTTCTGGTATTTGAAAAAACTCAGTCATAAAACTCTAACCTCCTTATACAACAATATATGAATGAAGTCTGGGTATCTGTTTCCAACATATTTTATATCTTAGGGTATATTCCAGTATAGGGACGTGTACTTTTACTTTGAAAGTGCTCAGACTTTCATTTGCTTAGAGCAGCAGTGAGTGATTTGTGGTTATAATTTTTTTGGTTTAGAGCGCAGAATTAGGTTTATATTTAGGCATCTCAAAAACCCACAAGTCTCTTTAAGTCATTCCTTTGTAGGGAGCTGATGACTTAATTTTTAAACTTATATTTTCACAGATTCTTTTCAGTTATTTTACTATTTTTCTGATTTACTGCATATTAAAAATGTTGCATTCCATTTATAGTACAGTAAAATTAAAATTAAAACAACTATGCTGACAACCCCCCAAACAAAAAAGTAGGCCAACATTTATTGAAAGTTACCCATTGTTCCCAGCTTTAGTGTTTACTTTAAATTATTTGCAAACATGGTTTCCTTCTTCAATGAAATATTTTAAAAAGCAAATTATTTCTCTTCAATGTTTTATTTCAAGATATTCTCATTAAAAATATTACATAATCAAAAATAAAAGTCAAGATTACCCAAATAAAGGTAAGTGTAAATCATTTTGGTGAAGTTGAAAATATGGTGAAACTATTTCTGGCAGAATGGTACAACCAACTAGACCTATTGGCATTGAGAGTCATTCTCATTCCTAGCAACCATAGTCAAGTGCTTAGCAGGCTTAGGAAAGTTTGCAAGATCTTGCCTTACCTCACAGGTTTGGAAATCTGGTAAGAAACCTACCTTCTACACGGAGAGAGCCTTGGACCAGGAGCTTTGTGGTCCAGATGAAAGCAAGAAGCAACACCAGGCTGAGGCCCTTGGCCATTGTGCCAACCTCTTAGAGCCAGGGAGGTGCCCCAAATGGCCACTGGCAGGATGAGAGGCAGATGCTCTACCTCTGGTTTGGATGGAGAGTTCTGGAAATATGTTGAGGCTCACACTGCTCCACTTCACAACTGAGACATCCGGATTTCCCTGCTTTCAAGCTTCTGACTTGTCAAGGTCACTGGGGGAAATGAGTGACGTCCCTTGAACGGCCAGGCTGTACTTTGTGGATGGATTTCTGGAAAATTTAGCTAATGCTGACTCAGAGAGCACACAAATGAGGGAGACAGATAGCAGTTTTCCCAGTTCCCATATTCTTCGGCCACCCCCTGCTCCGCCCCAGCTCAGTTCTCACACCATTCATTCATTGTTATTGCCAGTGGAGCTCATTCATTTATATATTCCTAGAAATGTTTCTAAAGGAGGGTAAGCATAGGCTGTGTTGCTTTTCTTCCCCCACCCCCTGCTGCCTTGTGATTTGTGGGGCATGATGCTGAAGCTCATGAGTAAATGCTCATTTTAAATATCAAGTCCAAAACCCTCATGCCTTCCTTTGGTTTTTTTAGGCATTTGAAATCTCCACATCACTACAGGTGATTCTCTTCTCTTCTTTTTTTTTTAATTGACTCAGAGTCTTACTTTGTTGCCCTCATAGCTCACAGCAACCTCAAATTCTTGGGCTTAAGTGATTCTTTTGCCTCAGCCTCCCTAGTAGCTGGAACTATAGGTGTCCACCACAAAGACCAGTTTTTGTTTGTTTGTTTGTTTGTTTTTGCTTAGCAGGCCCGGGCTGGGTTTGAACCCACGAGCTCTGGTGCATGTGGCCGGTGCCCTAATCACTGAGCTATGGGCACCTAGCCAGGTGATTCTCTTTTCAAAGAAACCAGGCACATATAAAAATTCATATTTACAAAACACAGCTGGGTGGGGGCAATTTACAAAATTAGTCATTTTACACTTTACAAAGGAATATTTGACTTTACAATAGTAATCACCCCAGAGTTTCTTTATATAACTTTCTCTTTAATAACTTCTCTAGAATTCTGGCAGACCCAAATTCAAAATTAGACTCCACCTCTCTCATTTGATGAATGTGAAGTGTATCTGTGCTGTGCAAAGTGCACTCTATGTTTTCCCAGATGGATTTTTGGTGGTTTGTCCTGCATCATATTATGGAGTTCTGGATTGTGGGTAATGTCCTGAGCAAAAGTCTGTAAGTTTTCTCTAGAATGAATGTCTTTTATAGGGATGGTGTATGGATAACTAGGTCTTCTTTAATTTTAGTATTGGTGATCAAGTTGGTAACTAGGTGCAAAACATCAATAACAAAAAGATAATCTGCTCAGCAAAAAACAGGGAAGTTCCAAGAGACCAGGAAAATAGTCCTTAAGTATCTCTATTACAGAGCTCCTTACCTGGGTGAGCCCTGGACTCTCAGTATCTCAGAAACATGTGACTCTATCACTATGGTACCAGTAGACAGAAAGGCAAGAATCATGTCCTCTTCATAATTGTCCTTAAAGCCTAGCACTATGTCCAAAAGAGAGGTGGCTTGTTAGGATTTGTTAAATGATAACAAAAAGAAGAAACAAAGACAGGAAGGGGGAAAAAATGAACCATAGAAGGTTCAGCTTTAGATAGGAGAAATAGCTAATAAGAAATAAGAAAAATTCCTAAATTTCAGAAACAAATTACTAGAGGGGGATCTACTGGATAAAGGAAGTCTGCATGATTATACTGGTCTTAATAATGAATTTCTGGAAGAAGAAATCTTATTTTTTTGAGAACCCCCATTGAGAGACGTTAAGCAATCATTTGGATGTGATTGAAAAGTCTTGATTGGAACTTGCTGCCTCTCTTGTTAAGTAATAATCTGATATGCTCAGTCTCAGCTTCTAGGCCTCTCACCCAATATAAATTTCTGAAAAGTTTGTTGCTGAGAGCTAAAAGCCAAAGCGGAGAGCCATAAAGAAAATACTGCCGGCTCGGCGCCTGTGGCTCAACAGGCTAAGGCGCCAGCCATGTACACCTGAGCTGGCGGGTTCGAATCCAGCCTGGCCCGCCAAACAACAATAACGGCTGCAAGTAAAAAATGGCTGGGCGTGGTGGCAGGCGCCTGTAGTCCCAGCTACTTGGGAGGCGGAGGCAGGAGACTCGCTTGAGCCCAGGAATTGGAGGTTGCTGTGAGCTGTGATGCTACAGCACTCTACCAGGGTGACAGTTTGAGGCTCTGCCTCAAAAAAAAAAAAAAGAAAATATTGCCAGATAAATTCTCTTGGCCATTTTGAGAAACAATGTTCAGAATATGGAAAAAGAACCAGCAGTTTTGTCCACTTCTAAAATAAAGCTTGTGCTGCAATCAAGGAGAACCAGTAATTAAAGAAAAAATTTGTAGAATTAGTAGACGAGTTTGAAAAATTAAAATGAAGAGAACAATGAAGTTTTAAAAGACAATAGGAAGGCTGGAATATTCATGCCAGTTTTCTTGTTCCCCAGATAAGGAAAACAAGGCTGAGAGTTATCTTTAATCTGATACGTGCAAATACAAATATAAATGGAGTAGAAATCTTGAAATGTGTCAAGAAAGAAGGAAATACCAGTACCATTCAGAGTACTAGACTGGGGGGAATATCTAAATTTTAGTTTAAGTTCTAACATAATTATCTATGTGACTTTGAGCAAATCAATTTTTCTGGGCCTCATTTTATCATCTGTCAAAGAAAAGAGTTGAATTTATGGCTTTAAAAATGACACATCAATATAATTCTATGGTACTTGATATTCTAGGGATTATTTTAAATATATGTGTATTATAAAGTAGGCAATGTATCAGTTAGTGAAGTCTAACTGTTATAAAAAAACAACTCCAAATCTCAATGTCTTAACAAATTGAGTTTATTTCTGTCATGTCACAATCCAATGGCTGACAGGTGGTGGTGATGGTGGTAATGGTGGGGTGACCATGTGTTAGTGGGACTCTGCCACACACAGAGGCTGAGGCTCCTTATGTCTCTCTATTGTAGCTTTTCCGTCACCTCTGAGTTCTCCCCAAGATTTTCACATTGAGGAAAGAGAGTGTAAAGGATTGTGTTGGAGATTGCTTTAGGGCCCAAGCCTGGGAAGCAGTTATTTAACTCTCACCAATATTCTATCAGAACTTTGCCACACGTTCCCATCTAACTGGAGTAACTACAAAGGAGTTATAATCTAGCTTTGTGCCCAGAAGTAAGAGGAAAAATGATTTGGTGAACACATGGCAGTCTCTGCCACAGTTTTCCTTTCTGATCACCCTTTACAGGGGTTCCTCCTACACATACAGTACTCTGTTCTCAAGGGAGATGATCCAAGGTCCCATTCAACTCAAAGCCCATCATCTCGGAGTTATGCTTGGTCTTCCTTACCAGGTCCAGCTGTGGCATTTTGTGGTCTTGTGGTCCATAAACCAAAAAAGTTAACTACTACTCCCTAAATATGATGGTGAAGCAGGATCTGGATGACCTCGACAAAAACCCGGTGGGCTTTTGCAACATCAGCCATAACAACAATTACTGGCCATAGTATTTCTGGAATACCAATGAAGAGACATTATTCAGGCCATTATGTCAGTTTCCTATTGCTGTATAACAAATTACCATAGTCTCACTGGCTTAAAATAATGCCCATTTATTATCTTATAGTTTTTCTATGTCAGGAGTCTAGGGGGGGCTCATCTAGGTCTCATAAGACTGAAATGAAAGTGCTTGCTAGGCTAGGCTCTTATTTGGAGGCTCTGAGCAAGAAATCACTTAAGTTTGTATGTTGCCCGCTGTGGCATCCCATCCCATCACCATACAAATAAAAAGGGCTGGGACATGGATTGAAGGTACATGCCTGCAAGAGGTGGGCTTACCATATCTCCAGGGAGAGCCCCGATCAACCTCTTTCGTGGCCTTTTATTGAGGCATTATACAACAGGAGTGGGGACCTGCGTACTAGGATCACGTGCTTCATGGTTGCTAAGTGCTCTTTCCAGGCACAGGCTTGATTTCCACCCTGCTGCACCATGTATACACCAAAGCATAACACCTGCTTGCTAACCAGCCGATCTTATCTCATTAACTCATGCAGCTGCTTGAGGGCTTGTCTCTGGGCAGCAAAACATCTCCATCCTGGCCAGAAGATTGTCTCAGTCCCAGAGCCTTCCTCAAGAACCTGTGAGCGCTCTTACAAGCCTGGTGCAGTCCATGCTTTCTCACCAGCTGACAGCTGGTGTCCATTCTGTGCTCCTAGAGGCCCCTCCATTTTCAAAGCAGCAATGACACGCAGTCCTTTTTATACTTCTAATCTCTTTGACTTCCACATCTACTATTAGCCAGAGAAAGCTCTCTGTTTTTAAGGGCTCATGAGATTACATTAGGCCTAGCTGGATAATCTCCCTATCTTAAGGTCAGCCATACCATATAATGTACCATAATAACAGTAGTGATAGCTCATATTCAAAGGCTCCAGAGATTGAAGAGAGGCCTCTTTGGAGGCTCTTTCTACAAATTCTGCCTCCCTTAGTCACCTATTCTTGATTAGATTCTGATTCTGCTTCCTAGGAGAAACTCCCATGCCTACTGTTGTCTGTGGCCCTTCACTGTGTATAATCTTTCTTGGCCACATTTGAAGTGGATATGAGGGAGTATGCCCTCATTGGGGGCAGCACAGCTTCCACAGGTGTAAGCTTAAGACCACAAAAGTTGTTTTCTTAAAGAAAAAATTTATTAACTCATAATTGTACATGTTTATGGGGTACACAGTGATGTTTTGATACAATGCGTGTTGATCACATCAAGGTAATTGGTATATAAGAGATGTTATCTATATATTATGTATATACTTTCAGCACATCTTATAATTGCAGAAGTCACATGTGACTTGTTTTCATCTTTTTTATCAGCACATATTGAATTTTATAATTTTAATAGAGTTTTTCCTTTCTTAAACTGTGTATACATTTTTGGGCCAACTGCTGTATATAGTATTATTAACCATTGTCGCCCTATAATACTATAAAACACTGGAACTTTTTTTTCCTATCTATTTTGTTCCCCCTTATCTGAACACTTTCCAGCTTCTAGTATCTTCTGTTCTGCTTTTTCTTTCTATGAGACTGACTTTTTTTTAGCTTCCACATATGAATGAGAACACGGAGTGTTTAACTTTCCGTTCCTGGCTTATTTCACTGAACATAATGTCCCCCAGTTCCATCCCTGTTGCCTAGAATGACAGGATTTCATTCCTTTTATAGCTGCAGAGTATTCCATTATGCATATACAGTACATACTTTTTATGCATTTATCTGTTGTTGAACACTTGGGTTGATTCCATACCTTAGCTATTTTGACTGGTGTTGCAATAAAAACGGAAGTGCAGTTATCTTTCTGTTATATTGCTTTTCTCCGCCCCTCCCCCCCATTGTTTTCCAGCTTGAAATATCAAAGGAGTTTTTGTCCTGGCTTGTGTTTCTTTGTAAATAAAATTGCCAAGCAAACTCAGATTTCTTTCAGGTGATTCCATGCATTACTAATCATAACCCAGATTCTTTCCACCTCATAATATTCAAGAAGTTTTTGCTTGCTTTCTCAATTCCATGCCCCTATCTCTGATTTAATAGTATATATACTGAGTTCATTTGAAACCAGAGATAAAAGGGCCAGATCCTTATCTAATCTCTGTCACAAGGCAGAGTTGATCTATTCAATTCAGATTTTATTGGCTGAGAAATTTTACTGGCTCTCACTCAAAGCTCTTTCTAGTCTGTTTGGAATTTAGAAGCAGTCAGATTTTCTCACCATTCAATCCTTCAAGTTTCTGAATATTCTATATTCTTTTTCATTTCTGCTTCCAAACAGCCTATTCTTTCCCATGCAATTCTCAGTCTTGGAATACCTTGCCAAAGGCTGCCAACAGAGGTTCACCTACTCCAACACTCTGATTCTTTCCAATCAATCCTAAAGCTATAGGCTGCCTGAGAGCTTATTTTCAAGTTATTACAGGTCAGACTTCCAAACATTTTTGTTTTACTCACAACATGGATCACCACCTTTCTAGCCTTTGAAAGGCTCTATTGGGCAGAATCGTTTATTTTTAGGGAACTAGATCTTGAAGGCCCACATTCCCTGGCATCTAGCTTCAAGAAAGACCAAAAAATGTAGTTGAGTTGTGGAAATCAGGTTGGTAAAAAGCTCAGCAGACTCAATCACAGAAAAATGTTTTAACTAAAAATATCATTTGCTGTGCAGAAGATTTTTAATTCAATTAAATCCCAGTTATTTTTGTTACTACAGTATTTGCATTTGGAGTCATAAATTCCTTGCCTGGACCTATGTCTAGAGGAGTTTTTACTCTGTTTTCTTCTAGAATTTTTATGGCTTCATTCCTTAAAGTCTTTTATCCATCTTGAATTAGTTTTTATATATGGTGAGAGACAGGAGTCCTATTTCATTCTTCTGCACGCAGCTGTCCAATTTCCTCAGCAACATTTATTGAATACAGCATCATTTCCCCAGCTTCTGTTTTTGTATGCTTTGTCAAAGACTAGTGGGTTATAGCTATATGGGGATTTTTTAGGTTCTCTATTCTGTTCCATTTGTCTGTGTCCCTACATTTATGCTAATACTATGCTATTGTGGTCACTATAACCTTGTAGTACAATTTGAAGTGAAAAAATGTGATGCCTGCAGATTTATTCTTTTTGCTAAAGACTTCTTTGGCTACTTGGGTTCTATTGTGGTTCCAAATGAAGCTTAGGATTAGTTTTTCTAGACCTGTGAAGTAAGTTGTTGGTATTTCGATGAGAATTGCATTGAATCTATAAATTGTTTTGGACAGAATGGATATTTGAACAATATTGATCTACCAATTCATGAACATAGGATGTTTTTCCCTTTGTTTGTGTCATCTATGATTTCTTTCATCAGGCTTTCCTTATTTCCTCCCTGGTTAAATATATTCCTATTTTATTTTCTTCATAGCTATTGTAAATTATATTGAGTCTTTGATTTGACTCTCAAATTGGCTGTTATTAGTATGTATAAATGTTACTGATTTGTGTACATTGATTTTGTAACCTGAGGCTTTGCTGAATTTATCAATTCTAGGAGCCTCTAGGGTTTTCTAGGTATAAGATCATATCTTTGGAAACAGGATAGCTTAACATCTTCTTTACCAATTTTGATGCATTTCTCTTGCCTGTTTGCTCTGGCTAAGACTTCCAGTACAATGTCTAATAGAGCAAAAGACATAAACAGAATTTTTAATGGCTAACAGATATATGAAAAAATATTCAATATCTCTAATCATCAGGGAAATGCAAATTAAAGCCACAATGAGATACCACCTTACCCCTCTCAGAATGGCTTTTAAAATGTCAAAACACACAGATGCTTACACAGGTGTGGAGAAAAGGGGATGGTTATCCAATGCTGGTGGGACTGAAAATTAGTACAACTTCAGTGGAAAACAGTACGGAGATTCCTCAAAGAGCTAAAAGCAGACATACTATTCAATCCAGTAATCATCCAACTACTGGGTAACTACCCAGAGGAGAAGAAATCATTTTATCAAAAAGACACATGCAGGCTCGGCGCCTGTGGCTCAAACAGCTAAGGGGATTTGAATCCAGCCCCGACCCACCAAACAATGATGGCTGCAACCAAAAAATAGCCGGGCATTGTGGTGGGAGCCTGTGGTCCCAGCTACTTGGGAGGCTGAGGCAAGAGAATCGCTTAAACCCAGGAGTTGGAGGTTACTGTGAGCGGTGATGCCATGGCACTCTACCTAGGGCAACAGCTTGAGACTCTGTCTCAAAAAAAAAAAACAAAAGACACATGCACTCCAATATTTATGGCCGAACATTTCACAATTGCAAAGATTTGGAATCAACCTAAATGCCCATTGATACATGAGTGGATAAAAAAAAAATGTGGTGTATATGCATATGGCATACTACTCTGCCATAAAAAGGAATGAAACAATGTCATTCACAGCAGCTTGGATGGACCTGGAGACCATTATCCTAAGTATTTCAGGAATGAAAAAATAAATACCACATGTTCTAATAAGTGTGAGCTAAGTGATGGGTGTACATGGACACAAAAATTCACAAGGAATACAAAAAACTAAGAAGTAGAGAGGATGGAAGGGGACTGAGGGATAAAATTTACCTATTGGTACAATGAATGCTGTCCTGGTGGTAGGAACACTGTAAGTTATGACATTGGCATTATAGAGTGTATCCATCTAACAAAAACTTTTGTACCCCTTAATGTTTTAAAAATTAAAAAATCATAAACCAGGAAGATATAGGAGATGAGGATCAGGGATAGGAAAGGAAAAAAACAAAAAGGACCTCTGGCTTGGTTCTGGGAGACACTAATATATCCAAAGTCATCTAATTTGGGGTTGGAGTAAGATTTTGACTGAGCTCCATAAAATAAGGAGACATTTGACAAACTGCCAAAGGTTTGGAAATGTGCTTTTATTTTCAAACTCAGGTATGTGACATTCTACAGTTCAATGCTAGCACACCCGTGTGAGGCTTAATGACAATGGGAACAGCCAGCCAGTGATACACGAATCCAACATTTCCTTCTCCATTTCCTGTTACAGGGAGCAACATATTTCACTTTGTGGCAGTCAGAAAAGGTCCCTTTGGGAGGCGACATCAACTACACAAACACATCATTTTGCAACTGAAGGTAGGCAACCAGATTCACAGGGCCAAGCAGAAATGTCAGGCTGCAGAGGCATTTGGAGAGGAATTTTTATTTCAGATCAGTGTCACTATTGGATGTACAAGACCTGTTTCTCTCCATTTCACTACTGCTTTGGCAGCAGCTCCAACCACTTAAGGTTGATCTTTGCTTTCCAGCCAAATCAGACCAATGAGTACTTTTTCAGCAATGCCCTTGTAAATGTGTCTACTCTTCTCTCTTTTGGAAATGTCCTTTTCCTTGACCACTCTTTACCTACAAATGGGGTAGTGCAGGAGAGGGCCTGGGCTGGAAGTGCTCTTGCAAGACTTTCTATGGAGGGGCTGAAGATGCAGAAGCTCTCTGCATCTGCTTTCCTGGCCTTTGACTCACCTGGTAAAAAGATGGGACGCGTGTGGCCAAGTGTACTATGGACCAGCTCAGCCTGGTCCTCCTCTAAGGGAACTGCACTCTTGCCTGTGGGCACATACACCTAGAGTCCTACCCCACAGCCACTCTCTCTAGAACTCCATTCACAGCCTTTGTCTCCGAGGGCCTCATGTAGCTAAAGCTCCTTCAGTTGTATCTGGATCCCCTATAGAGGCCAGGTAAACCACGCACTAATGCCCCCCAAAGTCTCTCTGACCTGCACTGTACCTCTTTACCTTAATGGCACATTCTGGGCCAATCCTGGCTTGGGCTCCTCTCACAGTCATTTTTGAGTCACTGTAAAGGATTCTCCTTCAATAAACATGATGCTAAAGTGGGGGCTTCTTGGGGGAGTCCTCTCCGAAGGGAATAATTGGATTGAGCTCAGTCCATGAGCTTGGAAATGGTGTTTCTAGTCTGGTCTCATTCCTGCTCTCTTAGAATAGACTGAGAAATGTTAAAATAAGCTGAGGTTAAGAAAGATGCTATTTTTCTCATTACCCATTGAGATGGTGGTGTGGTGGTGATAGTGGTGGTGGTGGTGGTGGTGGTGCTGGTACTGGGAAGCATGCAAAGTATCAGCTGTCCCAGGCTATTCTTTACCACCTTGAATGCTTTTTCTGGTTGACATTTAATGACATCTTCCCAAGTATTAGCCACCATGCTAGGCACTTACCCAAGAGATGATAAGACATAGATACATAAATAGGTTATTGATATAGGTAGGTAAGGAGCAGTAATGAAAATGTTTATAAAATGCTAGAAAGCACAAAGAAGGTTGTATATGGTGGGTAATGTGGAAGGAAGGTCATCAAAACCTGCATGGAGGGGATGATTTTTGCACTTGGTTCTGAAAAGTAACCAGAAGAGAAGAATGACTAGAGAATTTCTAGTGAGTGGAAGTCTAGAGCTGCAAGAGAAATCACTTACTTTGGGAACTGGAGATGTTATGGAGTAGTTGAAGGGTCATGTGAGGGAGTAAGACTGGATTGTAAGGCATCCAGTTAGGAGACTGTTAGGGAGGCAATAAGAGCACAGTCCTGGAGCCAGCTTACCTAGGTTTGAATTCTAGCTCCATGATTTACTAGTGGGATGTCTTTAGCAAGTTTCTTGTCCTTTTTATGCTACCGTTTCCTCATCTGAAAATGGGAATAGTACCCACCTCATAAATTTTTTTTTCTTGAGGACTAAGTGAACTGATACCTACAGAATACTGAGAACTGTAGGAGCATTAGCAACAAAAGTAAACAATATCAATAACAAAAAAGGAAAAGCAAAACAACTATAACAAAACCTACGCAGAAACCAACCCCTGCAAAACTGATGAGGGCTGAATGAAGGCAGAAGCTGTCAAGGTGGGGAGAAACGTCATACTGAAGATGGGAAGTGCTCTTTCAATTTTATGACAATTTGGAATGCTCCAAAGCTTACAGTTAGGTTGGAAATCTCATTTGAACTGAAGCGCTAAGGTGCAACTGTACCCTTGCCTGTGGGCACACACAGAGTACAGACAACACTGAAACACACCTTTCCTCCTCCTTCACCTGAGAGGTTAACTGTTTTTTAAAAAGAATAGGAAATAGATGGTACTATACAAGAGCTTAGAATCAATATTTGAAATAGAGACCAGTAATTCTGTCCATGAAGCCATGAGTTTTCAGTGTTTTTCAAACATCTTCAATCCACGTGGCAAGCTCATTGAATAGGTGCCTGGTGACTTCCCCACACCTAGTGAAAGCCTGTGGGTTGGCTTCACATGCATCTTATTTATCCAGAGCACACACCCACTGCACACTTTTGTAGGGTTGTTGGCTTTGTGCATGTGTATTGTGTGTGTGTGTTGTGTGTGTACAATTGGATAGTAATTCACATCTTCCCACTTCATCTCAAGCACTGAGCTACATTCAGCTATAGCTTTTTTTTTCTTTTTTCTGAGAATCCTTTCCTATTTCTGCAAAGAGAAACTTTGATTCCAACAGGAAGAAAGGGAGGTTGAAGGATAGTCATTGAAAATTAAATAGTAAATGGGAAGATATTCATGTTGCCACTCCAAATTCCAGGTCTGATCCTTAGGATCAGTATTAGGCATTATGCACAATTCTTCCTGATAACCAATTGCGGAGAGAGTGAGCCTCTTAATGCCTCCTCCCCTGGTGAAGGTGTTTTAATTCTTTCTAAGGCAGAAGAACTTCCCTTCAGCTAGAGTTCCTTGGTGAAGGTGATTTCTTTGTCCACTGGTTGCTTTCCCAGGCAATTTTCTTGATCTTCCAAGAACATCAAGTCACTGTGTATGAATAACTCCCACAGAAGTGTTGAGGATGAAAGAACCCCTCATTCCTGATGGGATGGGCACCAGAGTGTCCACACCTGGGCCTGACATTATGCTTGGGGAAGGGGCAGTAGGCTGACCACTCCAGAGCAGAGCATTGGCCAGGTACCAGGGCTTTCTACTGCTCGGCAGGCTGCTCATGCTGGAGTCCTGAGCTCCACCAAGAGTCCCTCTGGGCTGCTGAGCAAGTGGATCGTCCGAGGGGCCCATCAGCCTGCTCCACACAAGAGTTATAGGAATTGTAGAGCCCCAGAACAACAGTCAAGACCAGCATCACTGCAGCCATCACCCAAATCACTCGCCAGTGCTGACACAGTTTGGGATACATGACTTGTAAGAAATGAAGCAATTCTTCAAGTTTGCTGTCAATGAAAACAAAAAATAGGTGGAGGGTTTAGTATATTGGGCAGACATATGATACCAAGACCCATAGTTCTCTCTCTGGGGATACCGTCTATGCTGTGCAGAGAAACACTTAGCAACAATAATTCAAAATACACCAAGCTTACTAAATGAGAAATCTCCAAAGTTACGGTCAAGGAATTAATAGTTAAGTTTTCCCAGATGATTTTGATGCCACCAGTCAATAGCCTTGATGTTGGGAGGTACTTGGTCTAGATCACTCTATTTACTAGTTTGACCATTTATTCATTCACAAGTGCCCTACTCTATTCATGGTATGGTTATCAATATTCGTATTCTCCCAAGCCACAGGGTACAGATGGGCTGATCTATACTCCCACGTATCTAGACTAGCAGGGGACCATTGCATCTTTTCAGCACTTAGCTGCATTAGTGATCCATTCCAAGTACTGACCTGCCCTTGCCTCAGTGCTCAGATGCATAGTTCATGGTTCTCAGTCCCACATCTGTGTCCAGAGCAGAAGGAACTGTGCTAAACTCTCAAAAGTTTGGTGTCCAGCGATTAATACCAAAGGATCAGATCAACCTCAAGAGCTCACTTCAAACCACCTTAAAAGCAACCAGAAGACTAGAATGCACTAGCAACCTCTGGGTGGCGTATTCAAGATACTTTCTCGATCTCATTGAAATTTGTTCTCTAATTTCTCCCTCCTGCTCACCCTTTCCTTCCTTCGTTCCCTCCCTTCCCTTCCTCCCTTTCATCTCTCTTTCCTTTTCACCCCTTTCCCTGTCCATTTTTGCCCCCTTTCCCTCTTGCTTCTTTCCCAACTGCCTTTCAATTTGTCCTCTCTCTTTGTGACACAGTGAAATGACCTGCGTTGAGGAGTCTGGAGAAGCCCTGGACGCCTTCACTAAGCTTTCTTCCTATTGAAGAATTTCCTATTTTAATCTATTTAGAAAAAGAAAAAGAAAAGTGAGACACTGAGTATTACCAAACCAAGGAGGTGGGGAAAATGACAATAGGGCTTGCGCAGACATTGTGATACACAGGTCATTTGCTGAGAAGCAGAGAGCTCTCAGAGCCAGCAAAAACTAGATGGCTTACAATGGATTGAAAAACTCAACAAATACCTTCACCTGCCTTGGATGATGAGGCCACAGGAGATCGTTTCTTCCATGTGGGAACCCCATCAGGTCATTTCAGACACAGTTAAACCAAGCAAATCATTGGCCATTTTCACAACTGTTGAGAAGGGAGATCTTGGAGATGGACAAATATCTTCTTTCAACCCCATTTAGATTCTTTGGATTCCAATTAGGTATAATTAGATACTAAAATGGAGTCTTTCTTTTGAATTCTATTTCCATGCTCCAAAAAAAGTTGCCAGTGTGGGGAGAAGCCCTCTCTTAAGTGGGGCTCTAAGGTAGGAGGTCAAGACCTGTCTTTGTGACCCTAGCTGATCACCCATGGCTGGTCTATGAAAGAGGTTATAAATAGAACTCATTTGGATGCCAATTTTTGGTCATTACAAGTAAACATCTGTTTTCTGAGGGTTATTGGAAAAGTAAAGGACCTGTCTAAATATAATCTTAACCCTACAGAACAGTTTTGAATAGGCAATGGAAGAAAAGACAAAAGTTCTCTATTACACCTATGAGCACTACTTGGTCAATGTTATTATACTGATGTCAAAAGACTGTATTCTCTGTTTCATATGGTTAAGATATTGGGTGGATTTACCTAAAGTTCACTTAAGCCAATACTTCAGAGAGCAATATTTATAACATTATTATATATAATAGAGAAAATGTTCAGACAAAAAGATTTTTTTTTGTTTGATGTTAAATCTCTTGAATAAGTGGTCAGCTGCTGGGCTTAGTCCAATGTTTCTTAAAGTGCAGTAAGTAGGAAATGGCACTTTTAATGACTTCAGACCTTATTAGGGAGGTGCCAACATTTCATGGGGAAATCATGTTTGGATGCAGGTGCCTGAAGGCTACTGTATATCTAAAGGACCCAGGAATTGGTGAGGATTTCCTGGCAATGAAGACAACAGCTCTTGGGACCAATTTGGCTTGGGTCACAGGTGAGGAAGAACACTTATGGCTATGAGTGGGCAGTTTATATAATAGTAACATCAGTCTTGAAGAAGATGATGAAGGCACTGGGCCTGAAAAGGTGAAGCTTCACCCTTGTGCTGAAGGATGAAGGTCATTCCAAGAGCTGTGCTCAGGTCTGGTATCCATCAGCTGAGGTACAGGCATGTTATCAACACCAAAAAAGCAAATCCAAGAGGAAGCAAAGGCTGGGAGACAGACAATAGACTCTCTCTCAGCTGACAGATGCTATAAGGCAGCCATTCCCATGAGCTGCTAACCAGGAGCTGGATAGAAATGGACCCAAGCAAAGCCTTATTTCCCCTGGGGTTTCATAAAAATGGGAGGGAACCACCACTTGTCTGTGATCAAATTAGTTAGATAAGGATTTGTGCTTTGTAAACCAAACTGTTTATATTCCATGTACTCTCTCTGTTTATTTCTCCTTTGTTCTTTCTCAATGTTTGGAAGTGTTAGAAGTTCCAGCCTGTCTTTGCTGTAGTCAGAGATGCCAAAGGGCGGGCTTTTGTCCAGGCTTGGGTTTGACTACATTAAAAGGGAGGAAGGCAATGTAGTGGCCTGAAAAATAAAAGCAGATGACCCCCAAGAGGGAAAAGAACAGGGTCCAAGTATCTGAAGCAGAGAGCTTTCATTGTTAAACTGGGAGATTCTTTTACTGGGGAGGTGGTATATATTATTAGCATAGATTTGTTGTAGATGGCAAAGCATTTCCCCCAGCTCTCCTGATAGCTCCTGATAGTAGTGTTGACCCAGGCAGGCTAAGATCTCTCACTTCAGTTGAATCTTCCACCAACTGGGCTCTACTGGTAGCTCCTACAAATGTTGAAGCTCATCCATCTTGCTTCTAATCTCCACTTCGTTACCTTATTCGTTGCATGCATGTGGCTTCCAGAGTTTGCCAGCAACAAGGCACAGACCCATACCCTGTCCCAAGTTCAACAGCTGATTAGATAATTAATCACTTTGTCTGGAGCTACCCTGGACCTGGTGAAGTGTTGCAAAGTTGCTATAACTACATGTTTAAAAATCAAAATTCAAGACCTATGACTTGAATGTATTCATAGATACAATAGGGCTGAATCCATGAAATTGAGGTGGCCATGACATCTATAGGGCAGACGTACCCTTCTATGGGGCACTCATTTATTCTGTTCCTTAGCTTTTATTTCTGTGGGCTAATTCAGGCCTGTGGGGTCAAGTCCTCATCTCATAATACTTCAATGCATGGAGCCCTGGAACTAGATGAGGTTATTTCTTATTACTCTGCATCCTAAAGGCTGGGTAGGAACCACAGTGGAACAGGATGCAGGATCTGTAGTCTCTTTATCTACATGTTATAGCTCCCCCTCCGCCAATTTAGGGGAAAATCCACTTGAAATTGTGAGCATTTTAAAAGAAAGACCTAAGTATTTCATATTTCGATCTAAAATGAAGACACTGTCTGGATGACCAAGTTTGACTGGTCAGCATGGACCGTTTAGAGGCTCACCTTTACCGCTGAGCGGAGTTCCTCACCCCTACCATGCATTTCTCTCTTCCCCTGTTCTTGTAAAGGAACTGCCTTGTGGGCTTCAGGCCAGCTCCTTGAACTTGGTCCTTCCATGGGGATGGCTGAGCTGGAAGGGATTCCACTCAGGGTCCTTCCCCCGGTCTCAGTCCCTGATAGCTCTTGATTACTGCCTGTACCTTCCATGACCACTTCTGACCCCTTAGCTCTTGCAAATGTCCCATTGTTAACTATTTTAACTCTTTGGGATTTCCTCTAGCTCCTCCCCAACATGAGTGACCTCTGGGTTTCTGTTGGCTACTCACTTGGGCCCCACACCCACTGTTGCCCTGGAACAGTATTTCCAGGGCAATTAGATGATTAAGTGAATTATAACTCATTTCAGCAAGGGCTCCAAACACAAGCCTCCCACCTGCTTCTCTGGTCCTTTTCCTCTTCCTCAGTTTCTTCGACCTCTTCAGGTTCCTCGGGGCTCTCACTCTTCTGTTCCTCCTCCTCCTCCTTCAGGTCTTGAAGTTCTTTGGTTTTCTTTAGACCTTCCTGGTATCTAGAGGGCAAAAAGGAACAACTGATTGTGAAAAGGCCAGAGGCAGAGGATCCTTTCCTGAGTTCCTAGGGGAGAGGATCCAGCACTTCTGATAACTGCGCACTTCCTGCGTCCACACAACAGGAAAAAGCTGGGAAGTGCCACTGTATCCCAAGGCACCTCATGTCAGTACAATTTCCCCTTACTCCCCACTCATCCTTCCTGTTTATGTGACAGAGTGACAAACCCGACAGGGAAAAAGTGTGGGTGCAGGGTCTCCTGACTGGGTTCTTATTCCACAAAACATTCTGTAGGGACAAGATTGCCTGTGCTCTCCATGTAACCTTGGAGCTTCAGCTTGTCATCTGCAAAACAAGCAGATGACATCCATCTCAGAGGGCACTGAAACATTTTTTGGAAATGCCAGGCACACAGCTTGAGCTAGAGAGATACTCAGTAACTGCTTACAGAGCCAGTGCCATGCACAGTTGTAGGTGAAAAGACAGGCTTTCCACGAGGAGTCTTTGTTTCCTTCTCCTGGGATCATTATTACCCTGAGCATACTCTGACTCACTTGTCCTGCAGCTGAGTGTATAAGACCAGCAGTTTGGGTTGGGCAAAGCCATTGCTGTGTGTGACTGCCACATAGAAGCTCCATCTCCCTCATGAGTGCTGGGGACAGGAGAAACTCAGAGTAGTGCCCGGCCAGAGGTGACTCTCTGTCTTGAGGCTTGGGCCCTGCTCAGGACTCTGTCCTCCCAGTGGCTGACAAGTGGCCTTCGGTGCTATTGAAGCTCAACTAGAGAAGGAGATAGTGGGCAAGTGAGAGGGACCCAGTTTATAGCAGGAAGGGCGAGGAGGGCAGCTTTGGGGAGCAGAGTCGCAGCTGCTTCTAGGCAGTGCTGGCAGCAGCTTGACCACGCTAAGCACATGTCAGGAAGCCTTAAGCCCCACCAAGAGGAACCCACTGAGGAGACCCTGATTTCCAGACCTTTTCTGATGGCTTTCTGCCTAAAAAGAAGGCGGTTTAGTTATTGTCTAACCACACCCTCTGACCCTGCTTCCTCTGTCCTTCCTGTGGAACAGTCTTGCTGTTTCCTCTGCAGTTTCTCCTTGAAGCAAGGAGGTCATGGAGCCACTGGTTGCTTCCCTGAAGCCTCTCGGAGACAGGAAAGGCCCATGGGGAGGTATCTTCTGTGACCTGCCAGGTGCCCTCAGAGTGGCCGAGGTCTAACTCACCCCTTGTTGAAGGCTTCTTCCTCCATTCTGGCCTTGGTCTCCTGACTGACCTCTTCCAGGCAGCTCAGGGTCGGCCCGGGAGCAGGGGCTTTGCCATCTGCGTCTCCGCTGGTCTTTCCACTAGGGAGAAGAGGAAGTACAGGGCATCATTTCAAGAAAAGGTTGAGTGTCTGAAAACAATGAAAAACCATGTTTTGGGCCTGATTCCTGATTTGAAGTAAGGATACTCAGATCTTTCAGTCACTTTCAGAATTTTTTAAAAATCCTTCTACCCTGAGCCAAGATTTTTATAAAAGCCCTAGGCCCTAGTCCATGAATCCTTCCTAGACTTCCAAACACCGTGCCGGCTTCCCTTCTCACACTCCCAAATCCACCTGTCTCCTCATTCCAGGAGGTGCTGTGAGTGGGCACACACAGGGTCATTCTGTTCCTAGAGTCCATCTCAGTCTGATGAGCTCGCTCTTTCAAATCTCTACTGAGTACAACTTAGTCACGGCACACTGCAATGTGCCAGGGGCGTGTTAGAAAATAAAGAAGTGGTTTTTGCCGACATAAACCTTAGGAGAAGAGAAAGCCCTCGAAAAGGAAAGAAAAAATGCATAATTACCTTCAAATTATAATTTTTATGAAAGAAAGAAATTCCAGCCAGTAACAGAAAATAAAAAGGAGAGCGTGTTAGAGTGAATGGTATGAAGTCTCTCTGAGGTGCTGAAATTGAAGCTCACTTGAAAGATGGAATCAGCATCTCAACAGCAAAGGGAAGAATATCCCAGGTAGAGAATAGAGGTTGCATAGAGACTCTTGAGACATGGAAGCTGCTGGGATATCTGAGGAACTGCACGGGGCAGTGGCAGGATTTAACTAAGGACAAGGATAGACTTCTGATGGCTGTGCACTATCCAAGTGGAGATATTGAGCAGAAAGTTGGCTACACCAAAGGGAGTCGGAGAAGGGCTCCAGATTGGAGATAATAATTTGGTGTCATCAGAATATAGATGGTATTAAAATCCAGGGGAAGGGATAAGATTGCCTAATGAGATAAATAAGGAAAGACAAGATGACGACCCGGGATCAAACCACAAATATCTCCACACCTGGCTCAGGTGGAAAGGAAGGGGCCTACAGAGGCAGCTGAGAAGTAGCAGCTAGAGAGGAGAGTGTGTCAGGGAGAGCGTAACTGTGTCACACACTTCTGAGAGCCTGAGACAGATAGGTATCAACCAACTCCTAGATCGGATCATAGGGAGGTCAGGGGGAACCTTGAGGGAAGGGGGATCCTAAGCCGGCTGGGAACAGTTCCGGTAAAGAAGGGGAGGACACAGACACTGGACTAGGAAGAGGTACAGAGGAGCCACTGGAGAGGTGCACAGTGAGGAGGTGGGCTGAGAGAGGAAACAGCTGGATGTGGACAGGAACGATCCGCGGAGGGGAGGAGAGGAAGGCATGACCCAAGGAGCAGTCTCGGAAAAGGAGAGCAGGGACAGACCTTGAACGGTGGAGAAACCCCTCCTTGCATTAATTAACCAAGGGAAGAGGAGGATGCAAACTACAGGCTGGGTGTCTGGTGAAGGAGGGCGAGAGGGGTCCTGTCTGAACGATAGCTTCAATTTCCGTGTAAAGTGGAAGGCAAGGTCATCTGCTGAGAGTGAAAGGTCGAGGGGCTGAGGAAGGTGTGAGGGAAGTCATGGAGGAAGGCAGGAAAATAAACATACTAGAAAATCAGAGGAGGATGGCTGGGCAGTGCTGGGAGCTCATCTGAGGGTGGATCACCAGTGTAAAGGAAGTGTCCCGATGGCCGTGTCTTCCCCAGGAAGCCTGCACCCCACCTAGATGTCCAGAATCCCAACAGGAGTCGTGTTGTCATGGAGGAACCCCCAAACAAGGCAAAACTGTGAGCAGAGCTTTCCAGCCAGGACTCTGAGAGATCACAGCTGCCACCTCCCCGACCTCTTGGCCGGGTTTATGAGTGAGCCTGGTATCTTCTCCTCATTCTTGGCATCAGTTTCCCATCTCTTAGTTTCCCTCAGACCTTGAAAAATTTACATTTCATCAGGCTGGAAACCAAAACCCATTGTGAACAAGAAAGATAACACTCTAAAAATACCAGCTATTCATAACACTTCTCCTCTTGCAGATGACATTACCTGCTCCCTTCCATGTGACTTTAGAATATGCACTGGCCTAATGTGAAGTTTCCTATTTATCCAAATGACTGAAGCCAGAGGAGAAAACACAGCTACGGCCAAGGACAGGGAAAAAGTGATTCTTTTTTTCTATGCTGGAAATAAAACACTGGTATCAGACTTTTACCCACAGCTGTCAACCTTTGAGATGTCTTAATATGTTAAACATATACAAGGACAGTTCAGTACCGAGGAAGAGAACCCACCCGCGGCTCCAAATGCCGACTCCAAAAGATACAAACGGCTTAACCTTCCTGAATCTCAGATTCCTCGGCTGTAGGGTAGAGATAGTATAATAATATAAACCTGGTGGTGGTGGGGTTAGATTAAAGAAGAAATGTTAGTCAACTTTCTGGGTACTTAACAAATTATATCTGTTATTGTTACTGCTCTGTCATAAATTGACTTGTAAATTTCGAGAGCAATCTCGGCTTCCTCCAAACCTGATCTGTAAAATATCCAAGCTAATAAAACACCAGGCAATTTTTTAAATCCTTAAGGAAAGACTTGTTTTATATATTACTGTGACACTTCAGAGTCAGAGGAACTTCAGATGTGAACTGATTTAAGGTGCGGTAAAACTTACATTAAGTCTTTATAAAATTGCTTTAGTAAATTTCTCAGGTGTGCCTATTGCGTGCAGTAACATACTCATGTACCTCAGAGTTTTGCTCACCAAGTGACCATTAATGAGACTTTTACTATCCTTGGGTCACTGCTCTCTAGAGATTAAAAGTTTTCCCTAGGAGAGCCAGGAATTTCATGTCCCAGAATCTTCTATACATGGATCTCCCCTCTGAGGCCTTCACATACATCTCACTTGATCTTCCCAATGGTAAGAAAAGCTACCAGAGAAGACTTAAGGTATCATTGTTCTCAGTTTGACTTGTGAGGAAACCAAGCCCAGAAAGGTTAACTATAACCAGGGTGTGCTGAGCTCAAATTTGACCCTCTGCAGTCTGACACCCACCCATACCTTTGAGTATGCTCTCCGCCACCCATCTGGGGTATGATCCCACTTGGCAGATAAGAAACCCAAGCTCAGGTTGATTAAATGACTTGTCTAAACTCACGTTATTGGTGCTGGGACTCACATCTTGGTCTTTTAATTTCATGGCAAGATGTACTTTCCAGGTCTCTCTGAATGTTATCTTTCAACAGAAGTCTTTCTGGAGCTCTGAGTGGTGTGGGGGGGTCCCAAAGCACCTAATTAGTGAAGCCATTTACCCACTCAGGCTGGACCATGGCTTACAAAGCATCCCTTCTTTTCAAGGCTTCTTGTTTAGAGTGAGAAGGCTGGGAGGGCTTTTGTTTAACATGGCTAGGGGAGGCTGGGAAGTTTTACTACACCATAGTAAAACGTTTGTTGTTCTCTTCTGACCCCCAGACTGAGCTTATAGTTCCCCCTAAATATCTTCTCCAGCTTCCTGGAAGCCTCTCTCTGTACATCTTGAAGACTCAGTTCAAATACTTTCTCCTCTGTGAAGCCTCTGCTGATGTTCTCTCTCCTCCCACGCACGCTGGTTGAAATTGATCTCTCTCCTCTATTCTCCTACTGCATCTCCACTACTGTGTGGGTCATGGAGAGGGCGTTGTTATGTTTCTGATACCTGCCCATCCCTCCACATATGACTGTTATCATGGGGGAGGGACTGTGTAGTGGTGCCTGGCACAGAGTAGATGCATTAATTATTTGGTAAATTGCATCGATTTCACTATAGCCCGCCCAGTCCCTGCCTGTGAATCTTGTAAAATGGGCAGGTCCTCCCTGTAAATAGCTCTTCCTGAGAGCTCAGTGTTTGGGTTGGGCTAAAGGAATCTCTATTCATGGCTGTACACAGGAGCTGAGCACAGCCTGTGCCACCCCAGGGATTTCTAGACCAAACAAGCACACATCTTGGCATCTGTCCCTAGCCTGAAACCCTATGTGCTTTCTTTCTGGGATAATTCACTCAGAAGAGCCTCATTGTTGCCACACATCCATCAGGTCAAAAATATTTGCTATTGTGCTCAGCTTTCAGGAATGTGCGGGGCAGTTTGGTCAAGGTGTATTAGATTCAATTTTTCTCACGTGGCAGATAAATTTGAAAGTGACCACCATCCTTTCCAGTGGCCATATCTTACCTTCTTGGACTCAGTGATGTTTCTAAGTCACCCCCACTGCCAATGCTCTGACAAGGCCAGCCCAGGGAACCCAAGCTAGAAAACCTTCCTTACTCCCTGTTGTACAAATATTTGGGGTCTGCTAGAAGTTTACTGGAAGATAATTCACTCCAGAACCCTGCCAGCAAAGGGGAGTTGCTTCCTGTACAAATGTAATATCATATAAAATATTTAAGCAATTTTTCCTGGCTGCTTCAAAAGTGCAGAAAAGTGGTTATTTTAGAAATGAGAGTTAAAATTTCTTTGTGATACACTTGTATAATGGCCCCTTTAATGAAACTAACCCTGTGTACCATCCACATCCTGGCTCTGCTGTGACCCCCTCAATGAATGGTTCCACCCATACCCTGTCTCCCACATCACTCCACCAGCCTTTTTAGAAAATAGCTCTTAAATCCATCCTCCTCTTCACAGCCACACGGAGCTTCTTTCAGTTTTTCCGGTTGAAGGATCTATTTAAAGTAAAGGTTAGGAGCATAAGCTCTGCTGTCTATTAGCTGTGTAACCTCAGGCAAGTGACAAGTTCTGAGTTTTCACTTCCTTATCTGTAAATCAGGGATATGAGTAACATACCCACCTCTTGGGATTATGGTGAGGATTACATGAGATTCTTAATGCATTTAGTAAAGCAGTTGGCATAAAGTGAGTGTGCAGTAAATAACAATTACCATGCTCATCATTGCCATCATCACCCCATTCCTTGCATACTCCATGCTTTGTTGCCCAAGAGCCTAGAAGGTTGCTAACCTCCTGTTTGCCTGTTAAATATATAACCTTTAGGGTTCACTTTAAAAGTGGATTCCTAACAGAAACAATTTTTTAGCCTCCTTGTCTCCCTACCCTATAATCTTATACTAAAACTGGATTAAGTTCTCATCTTCTTGTGTGTCATTTCCTTAGCAACTTGCATGTCCTTAAACTAGACATCAGTTAGTGCACTGTTTCCACTCCCACTATACCAGGGGCAGCAAGCTCGAACCTCACCTGGGCCTGATTAGCAAAATAAAATAAAATAAGGTTGGGCATGGTGACTCAGGCCATAACCTTAGCTCTTCGAGAGGCCAAGGCAGGAAGATTCTTTGAGCTTAGGAGTTTGAGACTAGCTTAAGCAAGAGTGAGACCCTGTCTCTACTTAGAAAAACTAGCCGAACATTGTGGCAGTTGCCTGTAGTCCCAGGTACTTGGAAAGCTAAAGCAAGAGGATTGCTTGAGCCCAGGAGTTTGAAGTAGCTGTGAGCTATGATGCCATGGCACTCAACCTAGGGTGACAAAGTGAGACACTATCTCAAAAAAAAAAGAAAAAGATATTACCCATCATGTTACATTATGAGAGGCTATTTCCTAGCTGTCTTTCCCAGTAATGACTTCCTTGAGCTCATTCGATGGGCTCGGCCCTTGGTGACTAATTATCAAAGGAATAAAAGAATAAAAGACTACAATTATATAGTGCTTCCTATTTGTGGAATGGTACTTGAGCTTTGTCCCATTTTAGTCGTTAAGACTAAGTATCACTCTCCATTTACATGTTTCTTTAAATCTATAGGTTCCTAGACCTTTGTTGTGTGCAAAGTCATTATTCATTCATTCAAAGTCATTAGTTCATTATCAAATTACCTGCAAGAGCCAGGCTCAGAAGTCTCTCAAATCACACTAGGCAGTACAGTCAGCTCATAAGTATTTGTTTGTGAATTATCTAAAGGCTATTTGATCTTCTCACCCTTTGCTTAGCCAATGTTGTTCTGCTTAGTCACTGTGTGTTTAAGAAATGTGAAATCATTCTAACTAATAGAAATAGAAACTGAAGAGAACTATCTAGAAAGCAGTGTATATTAAATTATAACACATTTGACCAGGCTCTATGACTCATGCCTGTAATCCTAGCATTTTAGGAAGCTAAAGTGGGAGGATTGCTTGTGGTCAAGGGTTTGAGACCAGCCTGAGCAATAGCCAGACAACATCTCTACAAAAAACGAAAAAAAAAAAAAACCCAAATAGTATAACGCATTATTTCCCTTTAGTAATATAGATAGGGCAGCTAGAATTGACTGTGCATGGAACAGAAGACTCCTAAACTCTTTCATTGTTAGTATTTGGGGAATTCGAAGTCTCCAATTTTGTGATTTCAGACAGAAATTACTCAGCTTAGCATTTTTTAGAAATTAGAGGGAGAGGTGGTGGTTCGATCTGAATCCTTCCTCCTCCAATTACTCCCTCCCCTCTTTGCTGCCATTCTCATAAGGTGTTTTCCCAACAGTGCGTCAACCACAGCATGGCAATGGTAGCTGTCTGGTCAGCCCTTCAAGGGAGCTGCTGGCACCATCCTGGGAACCTCGTGACTTGCCTCGATCCTCACTCTTTCTCTCTATCACTAGGTTCTAAACTCATGGAAAGATGATGCCACCACTGATCCTCACTCTTTGACATTCCAGATTTGGGGCTGATGCCTGCAGTCCCCAATTTTGTGCCTCAGTTTCTTCCATCAAGGCTAGCTCATGTCCTTGATAACCCCACTGTCTCAGACAGATGCTCTCAGCTGGCTTGGCACTAAAGCTACAGAGCTTAGACCCTGATCTGTCGTGATTACAGTGTGTTGGGCAGAGTAGGAACAGACATCCTCTGCTATGACTGGCTCTGCAGGGAATGGGGTCTAGTTAGGGGTCCTCTGAAGTGGGGATTGGTGCACCCGAAGGGAGGGTTCACAGGGAGAATTTTAGTGAGTTTCTCAGAGCACCAAGTGATCATTTCTGGAGAGATTCAAAGGTCATGGGCTAGGGACGGTGACTCCATGGACCTGGTAAGGTTCTGCAACCTTGGTCACTGCTTTATCATTTAACTGTAGTTGTGGGGTTAGAAGGGAGAGAAGAGAGGGAGCAAGGGAAGGGAAGCAGGGAAAGAAGGAAGGAAGGGACAGAAGGGGGAGAGAAAGGGGGAGGAAGGGAGCAAGCCAGTGCAAGTTCCTCATCCTCCATAATATGGAGGATCTGTAAGCTTAGAGGGGTGAGGTGGCAAAGGAAGAAAATGCCGGGCAAACAAGACTAATACGGACAGATCACTAAGTGATAAACTGGTGGTTGCATAATGAGAGGTGAGGAAAACAGGCCAAGTGTGGAGGTGGGGAGCTTGAGATCTTGGATGTACTTAAAAAGGGCCCAACATACCCATTCCCTGCCAGGTCCAGCAAAACTTTTCTAACAATGAAAAATGAACGACTGACGCCATCTAAAGCAAAGGAGGAGGAGTAAGGTGTATGTTCTACCAAGTGAGGACAGACACAAACGTTCAGAGAGGTGGCAGCTGTGATCCAGATGTCTTCCAGCAAGCAAATGAAAGAATTTGAAAAGTAAGTTATAAACTCCTTGAGTGCACAGAAACAGCCTGCCTTGCTCAGGATGAAAAGAACTGCAAATTGCATGGATGCCTAGAAAAGTTGGGCAGAGCAGATGCTGTTCGCTGCCAATACTCACTTTCCCTCCTATTTCCTAACAGCAACATGATTTTGTTCAGGAAATTTCCTCATCTTCATGGAACCATTTTGCTTCCTGGAACGCTGACCCTCTCCTCAACTTTAGGGATCATTTAAGCCCCTAGTGAAAATCTCATTCCCAAAGCCTGTTAGAAAGGGAGTATTGTTTCAGATTTGCCAATGAGATAAGAGAGAAAACTGGTGAGAGGCTTCTGGGTTTATTCCTGAGAAAGAGATACAGGAAGAAATAGTCCCTTTCTTCCTCTAGACTTTTTCTTGTCTTGAGAGGATGCCTGGAGCTAGCAGTCGTTTGCCACAAGCCTGGATGATGAAGTCAACATACAAAGTGGCCAGTGGTGGAGAGATGGTGAGTGGAGTGGTGAGCCCCTGTGCCACCCTCACAGCAGCCTTACCTCTAGACTTACTATTTAAGTCCCCATGAATTGGGGCTTTCTTATGTATGGCCCAACCAACAGAGAAGCCTCTGTTTCCCCCTGGACTTTTCTAGATTGAGTACATGTGGCCTCAGCCATAGTATCTTCCTGGTCCAAGACTTTGGCAAACTAAATCTGAAGTATTAATGGGTCTCAGAGTCCCATTCCTTTTCCCCAGGACTTAATTTACTTTCTGTTGCATGTAGGGGATGAAGACGGAGGGGGGGGGGGGAAGAAAGGTGAATGGGGGACATTTTCCTTAGAGATGACCAAAGTTAAGAGGAAAACTGACAAACTTACTTTTCCAAAAGTGCAGGCAGTGCTGAAGTAACAGGTAGGTTGCCTTTCCCATTGGGTGATTCCGACTGAATGGAAAATAAGACAGAGAACTGAGGATGAGTTACAGGAAGAAGCCAGAGCCCCTGGTCTTGGATGATTTGAGGAGGGGCTGGTGTTCCTCCACTTTCCCTCCTCCCCATCCTCTGTGTCTTCCAATCTTCCAAAAGGCCTGGCCTTTTCCCTAGGGCCCTTCCTGTGCTCCTTTCCCTCTCGGGGGGTGGGCAACTTGCTCCTTTTCCTTCTCTTCTTCTAAGTCTCCTTGAGCCAAGAGAGGTGAGGAAAACAGGCCGAGTGAGGCTGTTTCTGGAGGCGAGCCATCAGTTTATCTCTGTCCCATTTACGGACTGCAACTGACATCAGCGACCTCCTACCATATGTGGGGCTGAGTTTTCTGGGATAGAGTCACAGGAGCCCATCATCGTCCCTAGAGTTGCAGCTCCAAGAATAATTGAGGCTCCATTCTGGAGGAGAGCCATCAGTTTATCTCTGTCCCATTTACGGACTGCAACTGACATCAGCAGCCTCCTACCATATGTGGGGCTGAGTTTTCTGGGATAGAGTCACAGGAGCCCATCATCGTCCCTAGAGCTGCAGCTCCAAGAATAATTCTCAGAAGATTCCTGTCATTACTGAAAGCTCAAGCCATCAGAAATTTCTTTAGAATAAATTCCCCAGGTTTCCACATTGTTTTGTGGCCATAGTTTTGGTTTAAGCAATGGTTCTCAATTCTGCCTGCACCTTACCATTGCCTGAGGGAGGTTTTTAAGAGGTTCTGATCCACTCCGGAATCTTGGGGTAGGGCCACGGCATAGACTGTTGTAAAAGTACCTGCATGATTTTAACGTGAGGCCCCTACTCTAAAGGAATGCATATTTAGAGACGTTTATGCATTTAGATGAAGTATGGGAATAGGTCTGTTAAAACATACTAACCAGCCCTCTTCAACCTCTTTAAAACAATTTTTTTTTCCAGGTTGCTTTGTTTTAGTGGGCAATTTGAAAATTTAGGTTGATTTTATAGATGATTGAAATGCTTGAAGCAGGAAGAGGTGAGTGCAACAAATAGAGCTTGAATCTACCCTACCAATTGCTTATGCAATCAAATTGTTTCCTTATAGAGTAGAGAACTGGAAAAGTTTTAGATAGAATTACCCAGATACACAAAGGCCTGGAAAAAAGATTTTGTTATATAGGAACTGTCTTTAATAAAAAAACTGAAGTGTATTTTTTTCTCTGGTTATTATTAATACGTTCTTACTATAGAAATACAAAGAGAGCATCAGGAAGAAAATAACCATTATTTTCTTTGACTATTAATCAGATATAACCACTATAAAAAATTTCACATATTTTCTTCCAAAATTTTCTATGCCTAGCCACAGAAACACCTTTATGGAACAGAATTACACTGTTTATATATTAGTTTTGCCATTTAAATGGTTTTTTATTCATAATAAATTATGGATAATAATTACATTCTGTAGAAACCCCTTACAGTGATATCCACAATTTGTTTAACCAATCTCATATTAGTGGACATGGGGTTGTTTCCAGTTTTTCATTGTTATAAGTGAACCAAGGCAGGGGGTTCAAAGCTTAGTTCTAACTGCTTATTGCACTTTACAAACTTTAGCTACTTAAACTTACTGCAGAGTGGAAAAACAATTATAACCATGTTGGAGAATTGTGCCTTAAGCATGAAAAGTTATTATTTTTAAGGAATATTCTCTGAGCTGCCAACACCATGCCAGAGGGCACTGACTCAAGGCAGCAGAATTCCATGTGGCTTGGTCTATATTGAACTTTCTGAGACTGTCAGTTTCTGTGCTGGGAATGGCCTCTCCTTCTTGACCCTGTTCCCATTTGGTCACCCCATAGTAGTGAGCGTGAGGGGAGGTAGAACAGCGCTGGGAAGAAGCATCACCATACTCACCAAGGTGGGTAAGGAGGGGATGGGTGATGCGCTGGGAGTCTGGCCAGGCAGGTTCAGGGCATTAAACTTGGGAACCACAGCAACACTGACCCTCCGGCGGGGCATATTCTGTGGGAAAAGAAGTGACCAGGCCCACTGTTTTGGTAGTGGCAATAGCCACAGTTCAGAAGGGCTTAGAAAAAGCCTTCTAATTTCTAATACTGTAATGACATTCATCGGATATTTTGGTCTTGTGATAGCGATGGTACCAGGAATTGGTGTGGAGGGAGTGGCCAAAGTTGACCCAAATTTTCTGTTGGTGGTGAATGACCTTTCAAAATGTTCCTATTTTAGATTAAGAGATCTTGGGGATACAGGATGGAAATGACGGCTCCCCCCTCCACCCTCCAGTCTCTGGGTAACACCTTAGTATATAAAAACTGCCCATAGGCTGGGCATGGTGGCTCATGCCTGTAATTCTAGCACTCTGGGAAACTGAGGCAGGTGGATTGCTTGATCTCAGGAGTTTGAGATCAGCTTGCACAAGAGCAAGATATCGTCTCTACTAAAAATAGAAAAACTTGGCTTGGCGCCTGTGGCTCAATGGGATAAGGCACCAGCCACGTACACCTGAGCTGGCGGGTTCGAATCCAGCCCGGGCCTGCCAAACAACAATGATGGCTGCAACCAAAAAATGGCCGGGCATTGTGGTGGGCGCCTGTAGTCCCAGCTACTTGGGAGACAGAGGCAAGAGACTTGCTTGAATCCAGAAGTTGGAGGTTGCTGTGAGCTGTGATGCCACAGCACTCTATCCAGGGTGACAGCTTGAGGCTCTGTCTCAAAAATAAAATAAAAATAGAAAAACTGCCTGGATATTGTAGTGAGTGCCTGTAGTCCCAGCTACACAGGAGGCTGAGGCAAGAGGATAGCTTGAGCCCAAGAGTTTGAAGTTGCTGTGAGCTCCAGGGACACCAAGGCACTCTATCCAGGGCACAGAGTGAGACTCTGTCTCAAAAACAAAACAGAACAAAAAAACCTGCCTGTAGCTTAAGATTATTTCACATTTGTTGAAGAAACGTATCACCAGGGAAACTGTGCAAGAAAGGTAAGATGTCAGAGGCTAAGTGAGGGACACTGAAGGGAAACCCCTGTTGAGACAGTCTGGACACTCATGGATCCAAGAATGAAGAATAGCTCGGATGATCACGGACAATTCTGTCATATTCTTCTGGAAGCCCTGGTATTCCTTGAGCATGCATACCTTTCCCAACGTGAGGGACATGGAGCGTGCCGTGCGAGGGACCCCGTCTTCTGCAGGAGGAGGGAACAGAGAAAAGAACTCAGTTAAGTTTCAGGCCAGGCTCTGGCAGGACATAGGCAGACAGAAACTAAGCCAAGAAATCTGTGGGCCAGAACTGACCCACAGCTGGGTGACAGGGACATTGAGATCGGAACTTCCCCTATGAGGCAGTCATGTGCAGAGTGGAGGCTCTCTTGGACCAAGCCTTTATTCTAACTCTACTGGGCACTGTGGTCTTGGACCTCTGATCTTCACCTGATACCACTACCCAGTCTCTGGGTAATGCCCTGGGTAGTGTATGAAAATTCATAGCAATACCAAGGCTGATGAAGTCATTTTATGCTCAGTCAAGGATGTAGAGTCAGAGAAACGATGAGCAAGGAAGGCGTGGTGCTGGTAAAGAAAGAACACTTACTGACAGAAGTAGGCTCAATATGTCACCTACAAAATGATGCAGAGTGAGGGAAGCAAACACCCCAGGAATGTACTGTCCTTACTACAAGCATTAAGGGATTTAATTCATGTAACGTTTAGCATTGCACCTGGATAACGTTGCCACCAGGAAACATCTGAGTACCTGCTGAGGAATATATTTGTAAGCTCAGTTCGGTTTGACCAATACTATTTAGCCTGTGATCTGTCTCTCCTTCATATCTGTATATTTCTCATGTGTCTCTTGAAAAGCACATAGCTGTCTGTTTTCAATCTGAGGTTCTCTATTAACCAGTTATTTATGAAATAAGCAATTTCTAACATACTTGTATTTATTTCCACCATCTTATTTTATATTTTCTACTCATTTGACTTTACTCAATGATTTGCTTTCCCTACTCCTTCTCCCCCTCACACAACAGTTAGAGAATTGTATATTCGAATTTTTTTTGAGACAGAGCCTCAAGCTGTCACCCTGGGTAGAGTGCTATGGCGTCACAGCTGACAGCAACCTCCAACTGTTGGGCTTAAGTGATTCTCTTGCCTCAGCCTCCCAAGTAGCTGGGACTATAGGTGCCCACCACAATGCCTGGCTATTTTGGGGTTGTAGTTGTTTGGCAGGCCCAGGCTGGATTCAAACCCGCCAGCTCTGGTGTATATGGCTGGCACCTTAGCCGCTTGAGCTACAGGCACTGAGCCTATATTCTAATTTTTATTTATTTATTTATTTATATATTTTTGAGACATAATCTCATTATGTCACCCTCAGTAGAGGTGTCACAGCTCACAACAACCTCAAACTCTTGGGCTTAAGCAATTCTCTTGCCTCAGCCTCCCAAGTAGCTGGGACTATAAGTGCCTGCCACAACACCCGTCTATTTTTTATTACAGTTGTCACTGTTTTTAGCAGGCCTGGACTGGGTTCGAACCAGCCAGCCTTGGTGTAGGTGTATGTGACCAGTGTTATGAGCACCGAGACTCAATTTCTAATTTTTAATGTGTCTCCCTTATATACTGACTTTGACTTTAAATTTAAAATTAATCAAGATCTCTATTCTTTCCCAGAATAAACCTTAAAACCATAAACCCCCATCTTAATTACCTTGCTTTTTTGTATTCATAAAATATTCATTATGATTACTGTTTTCTATAGAGAATGAGTATTTAGATTTACCCACATATTTAGAAATGTCTTTGATCACCATTCCTTCTTGCATCCTACTTCTTTCTTTTGAGCTCAATTTCCCTAGGAACATCCTTAGGAAGGATGTTTTTTCAGCAAAGGTCTCTGGGAGCTAAACGTTCTCAGTTGTTGCCTCCAAATGTCTTTACCTCATCCTCTATCTTGCATGGCGGTTTAGCTCTTTGTATTATCTCTGGATTGTCAGTTATTTTCTCCCAGCTCTTTGAAGAGGTAACTCAGTTGTCTTCTGGTACTATATTGAGAATTGTCATTCTTTTGCAAATAATCTCCTCTCTGGTTACTTTTAAGATCTTCACTTTGTCTTTGCTGTTCTGCCATTTCTCCGGGATGTGTTTTTATTCCTCCTACTTAGAATTCACTATACTTTCCAAATCAGTGGTTCTCAACCTTCCTAATATCCTAACCCTTTAATACAGTTCCTGTGGGTCACGACCTACAGGTTGAGAACTGCTGTTCTAAATCCAATGATTCGGGAATTTCTTGAATTCTGAAAAATCCCAGCTATTCTTTCTTTGTACATTTTTTTCTCCTCAACCTCAAGGACCACCTAATACCCATAAACATATTGGGGAATTTCTCATTCTATACTCTATATCCCCTATCTAGTAATGTTTTTTTCATGTTTTAATCAAATCATCCTTCTGAACTACATTTTGGGTAACTTCCTCAAATCTTCCAGTTAACTTTTTCAACTGTGCCTAGTCTGGTTTAAATGTTGTATCAATCAGGATAATCTAGGTTATGCTACAAGAATAACCCCAAACTATGGTGGCTTATATCAACAAAGATTTCTTGCTTCTATTACATGTCCATTTACTTCCTTTTATTTGAGGGGTATAAGTGGTTTTTATTACACAGACAAATTGTTTGCTTCTCTGCTGAAGTCAGGGCTTCCATTTACTTCTGAGTTGGCAGTAGGCTCTGCTCTGCATTTCCTCACTTAGGACTCAGGTTAATGGAATATGTAGTATTTTGGAGCAATGTGGTTGTCATATTAGGAGGAAGAAATAGGACAAATTGCACAGAAGTTCTTATAGGCCTCAGGTCACATGTAACCCATGTCCTTCTATTCACACTTCATTCACCAAAGCACGTCTCAGAGCCTTGCCTTGTGACTTCAAAAGGATGGGGAAATGTGACCAGAAGGAGATCTGGAATACTGAGGGATAGCTTCAACCATAGTAACCACCACACCTTAACTACTAAGTTCTTCATTCCTATCACTCTATTCCTTACTTCAAGGAGTTCCATTTTATTCTTTTGTTGATAACTGTAATCTTTCACTCTCATGTTTTTGATCCATTCTCTTATGCCTCTATAGCTTAAAAAAATCATTAGATTTTATTTTCTGAAGTTTTAGGATCTAATTCTCTTGTATCTGATGATTTTTGTTCATGCAGAATTGTTTTCTTATATATTTTATGATTTTGTATCTTGTGAACTCATCTTCAGAGAGGCTTAATTAGAGAAGTCCTGCATGTCCTGGGTGCAGGGTGTGTCTCTCTCCAGAGTGTCTGTTTCCGACAGTGTTCCTTGAGCTGCTATGTGTTCTTTTCAGATTTTCCGCAAATTGCATCATTACTGTCACTTTAGGCATGTACTTTTCCTATGAGGAAGGAAAAAGTGTTTTTTTCCTACTAGAGCCCAGGGTGAAACAGACAAACTTACTTGTTTGCTTCTCTGCTGGCTGGTGACTATTTTTTCCCTTGCCCAAATTCTATCCAAAGGTACAATTCTCCGAAAGTCTTAACTTTGTGTGGGAATCTCAGTGTCAATTCTGTGCCGTGGGTGTTCAAGGCCTTGTCTCAGATCACATGTGAGTGTAGAAGATTAGCCTCCAGATAACTGAGGCAAACACTTGCCCCCAGCGAAGCTGCAGGGTCAGCTTGGTTTCAGTTCTCTTTTCTTTTCTTGTATCTGGGTATTTCAATTTCTTTTCTTGTGAACTCAGCTATTCTTTCAGACTTATGTTTGCTTTTTTTTTACCCAGCAGAAATTCCAGTTTGAAGTTTTTGTGGTCAAGGAATTTTCAAATTTTCTAGTCATCCCATATACCAGAACCAGAAAATATTCTTTATATATAAAGAGTTCATACGAATAAAATACACATATCAGTCTTACAAATGGACCTTTAAAGGTCATAATTAGAAATTTTGCAAAAGTGGAAATAACAAATTTTTAATAAACACTTTGAAAGGCCAAGATAAATTAAAACCGTGAAATATAACATAATTTTGGCTTACCAAAGGCATATGTATTTTTTAAAAGAATGAACAAGAATGGTGTCCATGGCACAAAGAGCTGCACATTTATTATAACCCATCAAATAAACACATCAATGAGGTACTTAAAAATAATTTTAAAGCCTTATATTTCTTTCCCCTAAACTAGTATTTATACTTGTAGAAATATAGCTTAAGGAAATAATCTAAAATGCATCAATGGTATGTTTCATATTCAGAACAAAATAGATTTCTCTGATGTGGAATACCAATTTTGAAATCAGGGATATGTTATTTCACTATAATCTTCAAAGTCTCAGACCTAGATTTCCATATGTCTGTAGACATGTTCCTCATAGACAAAGATTTCCAGAAGTCACGTAAAGGCTTCGGATACCAACACTGTTAGAGGATCATTAGAGAGTACCTCATAGACACACCTGCTGGGAAGGTGCTGATCCCTCTGCACCAGCCCAAGCTGAGGTGTGTCTTGAAAAAACGACTAGAGTGGAAACAAATATCCAAAAAACATTTATTCATTATTCAAGGCTCAGCTACAGAGACTTCTCCTGTCATATTTTCTCACCCTGCAGAATGAACACAGGACTCTGCTCCCCTTGAAAGCCTGCTTTCTTCTTTCATAGCTTTGGCTACTCTGCTCCCACCACCCCCAAATTGAGAGTGCCTTTGTGTCCTAACGTGTCCTTTACCTTTATGTGTATTCCAGTGCCATATGGTGTACACCAAAGGTACTCAATAAATGTCTGGAGAATGAATGAATGAGACTCATGGGTAACTGCTCATCCTATAAATCTTGGGTAAAGTGGTTCGGAGGAACCTTGAACTTTGGAAGGAAGTAATGTGAGAGTCCATGCATTAGGATTTCTTTGGCGCATGTCTCCAACTTCCAACACTGACGGAGAACGGCTTGTCAGAGGACCAGATGCCTGTATGGGTCAGGATCCTTGGTGCCGAGATCCAAGGCAGACAGTCTGGAGCATGTGTACACTGCCTTTGGACTCTGGGAAGTGTCACTGATATTCCCCAGGAAACTTGTGAAACCTCCTGTTTATAAAGGTTTCCCATCTGTTATACTTTCTCTCCTCCTGCTCTTGGTAACACGGATGTTTGCATCCCACAGGGATTCTTGTCGCTAAAATGTCTGCTTTCTCCTAGCCACCCTCACCAGCCAGAGGCCAAACCCTAGCAGTTTCCAAGGAGAGATATGGTCCAAGGTACCACCATCTCCCTCCTGCACTGAGCAAGAGCCTTCTAACTCATCTCTCTTTACTTGGACTTTTGTGCACCTCTAATACATCATCCACTGAAGTCAGAGGAATCTAAAAATAAAATCTGATGGTATCATGCATAGGAAACTTTCTAACAACTCCTCATTGCCTGGAGGGTTGCAATGTCACCCACAAATCTCACCTTTGGCCTGTCACTGCCACATTCTGACACTGCAACCGCAAACTATTGCTTTCATTTTCTTCTCAGCCCCAACCTCCACACCTTTGTCTTTGCTGTTTCCTCTACCCAGGATAGATGTCCCCCTCCTGGCTAGAACTCCTACTTTTACTTTAAAACACTGACCGAGACCATCCCTTCCTCAACCCCCTCCAGCAGAATCAGGTGGTCCCTCCTCTGTGCTCCTATAGCAATTTGCATAGGACATATAGAAAAGTGTATTTCTTTAAGAGTATTTGTCTTACATGAGAGTCTATCTCACTAATATCTCCTTCAGCCAGACTCCCACTGCAACCCCCTGCCCAGATTCATGGGGTGCCCTCTCTAGTCGCCCAGTAATGTAATTGCCATGCCAAGATTAGCAGGAACCTCCTTAAACTACAAATACGATTATGTCAGTTTCTTGATTTAAACCCTTGGTTGGGCCAGGTGGTGGCTCCATGCCTGTAATCCTAGCACTCTGGGAGGCCGAGGAGGGTGAATGCCTGAGCTCACAGGTTCGAGACCAGCTTGAGCCACAGCCAGAGGGAGTCTTTGTGTCTAAAAACAGCTGCATGGTGTGGCAGGTGCCTGTGATTCCAGCTACTTGGGAGGCTAAGGCAAGAGAATTGCTTAAGCCCACGAGTTTGAAGTTGCTGTGAGCTGTGACACTACAGCACTCTACCCAGAGTGACATAGTGAGACTCTGACTCAAAAAATAAAATAAATCTTTGATTGGATCCCTAATGCTTTCCAGAAATGTTGGGCTAAAGCCCAAATTTCTGAGCATGTGCTCCCCAAAAGGGGGCTCTAATCCACCAAGTCTCACAGGGTACTGGGGTCACTCTTACAAAGTAGAGCCCTTGCAGCCTGCGGGCTTTGTGTCTATGCTTAGTCACTCTGATTCATTACTCCATGAGTTAGGAAGTCACTTTGGGGTTGCTTATGTTTTCTAGTTTTGTTGTTGTTGTTGAGACAGAGTATCACTGTAGTCCTCAGTAGAGTGCTATGGCATCATAGCTCACAGCAATCTCAAACTCTTGGGCTTAAGCGAGTCTCTTGCCTCACCTTCCGCAGTTGCTGGGACTACAGGTGCCCACCACAATGCCTGGCTATTTTTTTGTTATAGTTGTCACTGTTGTTTGGCAGGCCCGGGCTAGGTTCGAACCTGCCATCCTCGGTGTATGTGGCCATCACCCTAGCTGCAGAGCTACAGGTGCCGAGCCATGTTTTCTAGTTCTTGAAGGCCAGGTCTGCAGGAGCAACTGCTGCACTGGGCAGGGATAGAGAGCCTTGCTCAACTAGAAACAAGTCGTGGGCTGCCCTGATAGTGTTGAGCCTAGCTAAGAGCTATTTGGGTCCATATTGCAGGGCCAAGAGGGGGCGCGAACCTAGGTCCTTACCAGAGGGGCCACAGGTGCGGCTTGAGTTCTGATTTGCAAGCTTTTTAAACTCCATGAGCTCCGCATGGTCCTTCTCATACGTCCTCTTCAGGTTCTCCACGTACTGCATCATCACCTCTGTGGCTTTGGACATGCGCTTTTCCTGCAAGGAAGGAGAGCGTGAGTACACGAGGTGCTTGGCTCAGCCACCTGTGTTCAGGGAGAATGAGGAAACAGCCGCCACAGTGCTGAGGTGGTGAGAGGAGGATGGATCAAGCAAGGCTTCAAGGAGATGAAATGGAATAGATGCAGGATATGGGCAGCATCCACGCGGGCGGGAGCGACAAAGAGCATTCAGGCCAGGCAGCTGCAGAAGGGACCCAGAGGCAGACAAGCACAGGGCTTCTGTGGGGTGAGGATTTCAGACTGGCATCCTCTGGAGAGTGAAAGGGACACAATCGCACTATTCTGGGACAATAGATACAAATCAGGGCCACCGGGCAACCCCGGAGTGTTCAGATCACCCTACTTGTGCAGAAATCAGCAATCAGATCAATTTATTCATAGAAGAAAAAGTGAGTTAGGCCTGGTCTGTGCAGGACCTCAAATGCTAGACAAGGGAATATGAGCTTATCATGCGGGAAAGGGGAGCTACCGAACGCCTTAAAGTAAGGGAGCAACATAGTCAGGACACAAGGGGAAATGGGATTGGAGGGGTGAGACTGGCAGTAGGGAGAGCAGAAAGGAAAGACAAGAGAGGAAGCTGAGGCCTGAGGCGCAGAAGCCCAAGACTCAGAGGCCTGGGCAAGGGAGCCATTTTGGTAAGGGTGAAGATGGAGTCAGCAGCCCATGGGCTGAGACGCACGTTTGGGAAAGCTGTCTACAACAAGAACGGCTTTGCTGGTACCCGCCTTGCGTCCCTCAGAGGGCTAGCTCAGGCTCTGCCTGGCCACAGAAGAACATGTCCAGTGACTTCCCTGGAAAAGTTCCCCAGCCAGGTGGGGCTGAGATCAGCCACTCTCTGCTCCCAGCTGGAGTGACTTCCTGGGTGACACTGCTGAGTCAGGTGCCCTTCCCTTCAAGGGCACAGGGTGGGACAGCCCAGCGGCTGGGCTTCTTTCATGTCCCAGGAACTTCTCAGGGCTGTGCCCCAGGAACACCCTCCCCACAGCCAGTGCAGAGCATCCGTGGTAACAGCGCAGTGATAACAAGGCCTACAGCCCTACACTGCAGGCACCACGACCAGCCTCATGTTTTGGTTGAATAAGGCGAAGTGTATGGATCTCGGTACCCAGCCCAAGGTCACACAGCAAATGCAGGGTGGAGCTGGGATTAGAACCCAGGCACTGTGTTCTCATCACACCCCACCAGACCAGGACAGTGCTCTGTGCGCTTGAGGACTTCAAAGTGGCCTGGAGGCGCCAGGCCTGGGCCTGCATGCCAGCTCTGCCGCTCACAGTGCTATTTCTCTTCCAAGACTCTGAGTCTTCATCTGGGGAAAAGGATATTTACTTTATAGGGTTGCTAGGTGGATTAAATGAAACAGAGCAGTTTTTCGTAAAGCACATTTTGCCAAATACTATTTCTACGGAAGTTGAATAGCTATTTGGGGGGAGGGAAATAGGGGAATTCTTCAGCCAGACACATTTGGAAAATACTTAGGTAAAGTTAAATAGTATTCTTCAGCACAGGACTTCTCGAAGCCTTGGCTATGCCAATGTACATTAGAAATCTCCAAGGAAGGTGGTACACACAGTGGTCCCCAAACACACATCATCACAGAAGCTTTTTCCCAGGAAGCATATTGAGGTTTTAGTGGTCTACCCCTTGTTCTCTGAATACTGCCACAGTCATATACACAGGATGCTAGCCCAGAAGAAGCTGTCACTCAGTGGTACATGCAGTTAGCTGGGGGCTGGTGAGGCTCACCTGGCGGACGGCCCCCACCATCTCAGCACGGCTAGAAAGGCGGGCAGCCAGGCGGTGAAGGACAGCGATATCCTCCAGCAGCTTCTGGTAGGTCTCTCGGTGCTCACAGTGATGCCACAGTGAAGCTGAGGACTGGGGAGTGAGAAGGAGCATCATCTGGGGCCATCAAATCATGTGACAGACTAAATGTGTCTCCCTAAAATCATGGACTGGAATACTAACTCCCAAAGTGATAGGAAAGTGGGGCCTTTAGGAGGTGATCAGATCACAAGGGTGGAGCCCTCATGAATGGGATTAGTGCCCTTATGAAAGAGACCCAGCAAATTCTCTTGCCCTTTACCTATCACACCAAGATATAATGGAAAGATAGCAGTCTGCAGCCTGAAGAGGGCCCTCACCAGAACCCAACCATACTGGCACCTTGGTCTTGGACTTCCAGAACAGTGAGAAATAAATCTTTGTTGTTTAAGTCACTCAGTCTATGGTGCTTTGTTACAGCAGCCCAGGCTAAGACACACACCAAGCTAGGACTTGGCTCTCGTGAGAGAACCCCTGGGCTCCATCCTGGCTGAGAGAAGTGGCCTCTGCAGGGCCCAGACCACAGCATCTGCTGGGGATTGGAGAAACCCAGTGTGAACACTCTACACTGGGCTGACCTGAAAGAAGTCACATCTAGGTTACCCAGTCCCTTCCTGAGGTCTCCCTCAGGGGCCTCTCCCACCGCCTGCAGTAACGAGGCCTTCAGGATCTCTGCCTCAGTTCCTCCCAGCTGAAGAAGACTCTTCAGTCTTGGCTCAATTTTTAATTTCAGGAGACCCTACTTGGTGCCTGACAGAGAAGCAGGACATCCAATGTGGCCCTTGGAGATAGTCTATCCTCCAAGGATTCTTCACGTCAGGCTCCATAATTACCGTAATGGAAGCTTTAAAGTTTTCCAGTTCCTTCTCCGTGTTCTCCTCTGTCAGGTTGCGTTCCCTTTCAGCCTGGTTAATTCTAGACTCCAGGGTGTAGCTGTCATTTCTAAAGGCCAAGGATAGTTGTACAAACACATTCTGTTGGGAATAAGAGTGTGGGAGAGGTGCTAGAAGGAGTTATTGCAGAGAACAAGGCTGCAGGTGTGCTGCTTGCAGAAGTATTTTGCAACAGTCCCTGGGGCCAGTTTGCAAGTGAAACTCTGACTTCACAATAAGCCACACAAACGTTGGTAAAATGTAACCTGAGGTCCATGCTAGGTCCTCCCCAGGACCAGAAAGACCAGATGTATTTTACTGAAAAATATTAAGAGAATAACACGTTACTCTCCCCTGAACTTTAAGAAAATAACATCCTGTATTTGGGTTTAAGTAAACTCAGGCCAGTACAGCTGATCGTGTAAGCAGTTTGGATTTATTACTTGGAGGGTTTTGGAGATTTTGCATAAAAACACTGTATTTAAAGAAACCCCATTTGAGATTAAGCATTGTTGACATAAAGCAAATTTCACCCAGCATCTAGCCTGAGCATTCCAAAGCCTACATCAATAGCAGCTTTAAGGAAATTAAATAAGGCTAGGTACAATTCTGTTAGGATAAACTTTCTGGAATAAATAATTCATGCCAAAAACGCAGCCTGCATGAACAAATTTTTAAAAGATGTTATTGATCAGACATGGAATTCCTGGAATAAAAGGAAATTACTGGAGAGGAGAAATAGACAGGTGGACTTCCCACAGGAAGGAAACAATGGTCTTCAATGTTACAGCCTTCACCTGCCCTCCCTGAGTCAGACTGTAGCAGATTTATACAGTGTGGTCACCGACTCTGCTTGAGTTTCTGAAGTTCCTGTAAAACGCCCCGTGGAGGGCAGACCTTTGCAGAGAACTGAACTGACCCAATGATGATGGCAATATTGAAGACTACTCCTTATTGAACATCTAGTGTTCACCAGCACTGCCATGAGTTTTACACAACAACCCCCTGGGGCAGGAAGTGTTATACCCATGTGATGGGTAAAGAGACCAAGACCAGAGAGGTTAAGTTCAAGGTAACATAGGAGTTAACCGTGGGCTGATTCCAAAGCCTATTTTACTTCCACCTGATGCGAGCTGATTATGTCTGTGGGCCTCTGAGGACAGGGTCTGCCCACAGCCCACCTTCACAATCATCAGTGGAAGGGCTTTGAGTTCACAGTCCAGTGATGGGGATTTTCTGTTCTACCAGGCCTTGGTCAACTCTATGAATAATGCCATCCCGGGGTCACCCCCTTAGGGCAGTATTACATAAAGAGTCCTGAGTTCAATGGGAACTCTTGGATCCAGATCTCGGTTTTGCTAAGAACTGAGTCTGGGTAAGCTATTGAATCCGTTTTCTCCCTTGTTCTAATTCCTGCGCAGTCTTTTTCAGAGCTGCTGGGAAGATGAGCAGAAAGGATGGCTAGGAGTGTTATGAGCTGCAAGTGCAGTGCCCGGCGTGCAAGGGGACTGTTACTATTGGTGGCGGGTACTTCACTCGGTCTGTCTTCCTCTGCTTACTGGGTCCACCTCAGCTCTAATGTCTCCACTCTGATACGCATTTTTTGTCCATCTACCCACCCCTTCACCAGAGCGATACCAAATTCCTCTCAACTTGCTCATAAACCCACTGGGACAAGGCGGTCCCCAGGGGAGTCATAGGTGAATTTGGGATAGTGGGGTGCTGATCAGCAGCCTCCTGCCACCACCCAGCTGGCTTGTCTTATCCCTGACACCCTCAGAAGGCGAGTCAAGCCACTTTCCCTCTAACCCAAAGTTTAAAATTTGAAATCTTTCAATAATATTGAAAAAAATCTGATGCAGTTCCAGACTCCCAGCTGACTTTGTGTATCTAAGTCGTACATTTAAGGAACATAAACAATCCTTGAAGGAACATGGAACTTCCAACTACCTTCTCTCTGACCAAATTTGTCAAAATCTTCCATTAACTGAGGTGAGAGTGGGGATCTCAGCAGTTTACCGGGGCTGGTCACAAATGTCCACATTATCCCACAGTCATTCTTTCTTGTTTCTGTGTAAAAATGTCAGGGCAAGAGGCTGGAAGAAGGAATGTTTTGAATAAGCTCAGTCAAGTACAGGCACTGAATTTCCTAAAGCACTTGAAGTCACTTACCTCAACTTCCTTTTCGGTGAGTGGAGGAGCGCTGTGAAAGAGAAAAAACACACAACTGAACTTGATTCAGCCTATTAAATAAACCAGAAGGTGATTTTGAGTGACCTGTGGACCATGCGTTTCCAGGAATGGAGTAAGCAGGGATGGTGAGACAGAAAAGAGGCAGTGTCTCCTTTCTGTGTACTCTGCCATCTGTGAGACACTGACTCTGACAGTGCCAATACCATACTGCAACTCTGGACAATACTCCCTGCAACTTTGGACAAATTACTCTCTCAAGCCGCAGCTTGCCCATCTGTAAACTGGGACTATCATCTGGTACACCTTGGACGTCTTATAAGAAACATATGTACCTGTGTATGTGTGTGTCTGTGCACAAATACATGGCACCCACTCTCGTTAGGCACTCAGGCAACGTTAGCTATTGGCATTAACTCACAGGCTTGCTGTGAGGAATCAGAAAACACCCGTGATAATTACTTGATAAACTGTACATGTCTGAGTTGCTACTGTTGTTTTTCTGGACCCTCCTCCTGTCTCTGAGGGCTGCGATGAAGACGCAAGTGGACCAGAAAATAAATGGTAGCAGGGAGAGTGGCCGGAGCTCTCCCCCACAGCAGGGATCTCTGATGCCTGGAATCAGACACCAGGTAAGAACGTCTCAGGGACATGGAGGTGTCCTGGTGAGAGGTTCCGGGTGCCTGCAGTCCCACAGCTGGGACTCCCTACAGTAAGCAGCTCCTCCATCGGCACGCTCACTCTCCCTGGTAGCTAAAGCCATCCCGTGTGAAGCCCAGACAACGTAAATAATGCACAGGCCCTTTCCTGTGCTGGGGTGGGGAGGCCGGGAGGGGTCCTGCCGGCGTCACAGGACTTGGCAACAGAGCACGCCATCGATCAGCTTTTCAGGAAACATAGCTTCCTTCCTTTGATGGGTGCGGAGGGACCCCGAGAGCAAAGGTAGGGGGTCAGCCCTTTCTGCAAGGGGCTGGTTCTCCCCCCCTGGGGAGGGACTGTGGGAGCCTTCCTGTCAGGATGAGGCAACAAGACCCCATGGCCATCAAGTCAGCAGAGCACAGAACGTGGGATAAACAGTGGCAGAGATGTTTTTTGCTTATGATTCTCGTCCCAACCACACCCTCCCACTCACAGGCTCTGTCCTCTGAGGCCAACATAAACTCAACTGCCATATAGAGCACACGCTGAGTTTGCCTCTGACTCCTGGGTTTGGATAGTATGTGAAATTTATAGATTTTTCACAAATTATTAACCAAACTTGTTTTCCTATTTCAGTACTGGATGTTCTATTTTTTTCTTTTTTTTTTTTTTGCACATTCGCCTTTAAAAATATATATTGAACACTCTGAGGACTCGGAGAGAAGCCACATGACATGGTTAATTCCTGGCACAGAGAGCTATGCCTTCTAAACCAGTGTAGGCAGCTAGGAGCCAGGGGCCTCTAAAAGAACAGCATCTGCTCATGTGACACCTTATGCATCTTTTTTTGAAGACATGTCTATTTAAATCTCTTGCTCGTTTTAAAAAATTGGTTACTCATCTTTTTATTTGTGAGTTATAAGTCCCTTTTCAGACAAATGTTTTGCAAATATTTTCTCCCATTCTGTAAGTTCCCTTTCACTATTTGGGGGGTTTTTTTGGATGGCAGCATGAACATTTTTTTTTTATTTGGAGGAAGTATCATTCATTTATTTTTTATCTTGTCACTTGTTTCTTAGGGATATTTAAAAAACAAACCATGAACTAACCCAAGATTTCTTTGTGTTTTTTTCTTCTAAGAGTTTCATACCATTTTCTCTTAGATTTAGGACTCCGATCTACTTTGCACTAACTTGTGCACATTGTACGAGGCAGGGTTCCAACTCGGCTCTTCTGTATGCGGCTGTATGGTTTCACCATTTGTGGAAATCACTATTCTTCTCTCTGGAAATCTGGAAATTTCTTCACCAAGATCTTTGCATGGATGGCTTTTGTCTCAACTTAGTTATTACCTCATCCCAGAGGCCTTCTTTGACACCCCCACCCCATGTTTCACTCTCATGTTACTCTATGTGCCCCATTTTATGGTCTTTCTAACACCTTTATTTCAAATCATGCATTCAGTTACTTAAATAGTGTTATTTGTCTCCCCACCTAGAATGTGGGTGCATGAGAGCAGGGACTGTGCTTGTTCATTCCAATGTTTGGCACAGAATAGACACTCGGTGGACATCCGTGGATTACAAGCCTGCTGTGGCTCCTATTAGTGGTTGACCTGGGGCTACCTCACCCAGTGGCATTTCCACTTTGGACTCTTGTGAACCAACCCAGACCTTGTCCCTTATTTGGGTTTTAGACCTGCTTTTTCTACTAAACCTGTTCAGCTTGCTGCCCTTATGGCCCCACCTCCCCTTGATATGGCCCAATCCTAATTCCCACAGTCCACATAGGACACGAAACCAGATTCTTCCTCATATGAAAGCTCAAGCATAATCTTCCCATATTTCTGCTGGGGAAAGGATCCCGAAGCTCTGGCTTCCTTTTGTTGGATGACAAATCTTACACAACAGTTATGCCCATCTATCCCAAGCTCTGAGCAAGAGCCCAGCTGGGAAGAGCCTCTTCTGACACCTAGGAGAGGGGAGCTGGCTTCGTGGCTGGGGCAGGGAGGCTGGAGATAGACAACGTGGCTGTTTAAACAATGCACGATGGCTACAGTGATCTCAGTCTAAGAGCCCAGACCACACGCTTCAGAAGCTGGTCACACTCATGGACTATGCAGTCTTTGCAGGCTCAGCCTGGGCGTGTGGTTTGTAGCTCGTAGCTATTTACTTACTCAGGGAAGCTGGATCTATCTGCTCACTGGCCTTCTCCTGGGGGAGCTTGGGGCATTCCATAATCCAATTATTTTCAACTTTACTGATGAGAAATAAGCCAACCTCACTCCTGACTAGCCCTGCTCTCCTTGCAGACTAGAGAACACTGATGTCTATTTGAGTACGTTTGACAGGCCCCGGTGCAGATGGTCAGGAATCAGCCCACCTGGGTTCAATCCCTTACTCTATCCCTTGCCAGTGTGTCACTTCGCCTCTCTATTCCCTCGCTATAAGACAAAGTAAAATCTTCCTTTTCTCCTGAGTCGTCACAAACATAGAAAGGGACACAGCATGCAAACAGGCTGAGGGTGCCTCTCCATGGAGTCCTAGCTCTGCATGCCCTTCACTGCCTCCACCAGGCAAACTGTGAATGCAGCCTCCTTCTCATTTATTTTCGGCACTTTTCCCGACATTGGCCTAGACACTAAGTCCCTCTGAGTATTTCCCAGATGCCGATGTTTTAGGTGGTTACCACAAGGTATTTGCACATGTCATACCCACTGGGCAAAATTTGTTCTTTCACACATACCCCCAAATCTGGGAGCTTTGTTACGCCTGGTTGCTCCCCAATGGCCTTCCCTCTCCCCAGCTGTTTAGTCCCCAGTTGGTGGGCTTGGCTGGAGACCTCACCTGAAAGCACCCACCCACCCTACTTACACCCACCCCATTTATTGCTCAGTAGCCCCCTCTCTTCTCAATTTATGCTCCAAACTCCTTCATCACGTGGTTCCAAATGTCCCACATCTTTATCTATGCACCTATCTCCCAGTCACAGCTAACAGGGGTAACTGGGACTGAAACCCATGTCTCCTGGCCTAAAGCCCATAGCCTATCTATCGTCTGCTGCCACAAGCTTCTGGTGACTCTCACGCCCTCAGAGGCTATTCCCACCTAGGAACCTGCTCTTTGAGTTGAAAACACCCTTCCATTATTCTTTTTGTTTTGGATGCATTATCCCTTCCTAGACCACTGAACTTTGGCCCTTACGGGGTTAAGAATCAAGACTAGTGCTTTTCTGTGTCCCACTCAGAATCCAACACAAGAGCCACTCAATACAGTGTTGTCAGCAACCTGTACTCTGATTTTACCTTCCAGGGAGACTCTTGTGGACCCGTAGTTTGCGCAGCAGCACGTCGGATATATTAGGCATAACATCTAAGCCAGTCTTTGATTCTTCTTCCTCAATAGCTGGGGAGAGTTCAGAAGGAAGCCCTGAAAAATAACAGTGCTTACTTATACAATGTCTCTTTGAAACCACAGTAGTACAATTAGAAACTAGCTTCAGGGGGCAAGGAAGAGTTTTAACATTTTTAAGTACCTAGTTATATAGCCAAGGCTTTATAATTGTCATCAAACTTTATCCTCACAGCAACCCAGAACTGAATGATCTTATTTTACATGTGAGTAAATCAAGACTCAGCAAGGTCAACTATCTTGCTCAAGGTCATGGAACCAGCAGAAGGCATAGCTAGTCTTCAAACCAAGGTCTACCTGCTCTAAATTCTGTCTCCTATTGCTCTCCACAGTATCAAGCTGGTAACTGGAAGTTGGTTGACTGTTTGCCTATAATGTTTGGAAAAACCCTCTCTTCGATAGGCTTCTCATGAGGCCTATTGTCCAACTATTCTTCCTCTGATGAATCCAAATGTTCCATCTTCTGTGTCCTATTCAGAAATCAGCTTCTGGTTCCTCACCTTGTAGATTAGTGATTTTCCAGAATAAAGTTAAGGTCATTAAATCTTTTTACAGATCTCAAGAAATATAGATGCCTCCTAGGCAACAGAGACAATAAACAGCCCCCTCCACCTTAAAATTATCCCTAAAAATAGCTGGGCGTTGTGGCGGGCACCTGTAGTCCCAGCTACTCAGGAGACTGAGGTAAGAGAATCGCTTGAGCCCAAGAGTCTGAGATTGCTGTGAGCTATGATGTCATGACATTCTACCAAGGGTGACAAAGTGAGACTCTGTCTGAAAAAATAAAATAAAATAAAAAAGAGCTAAGATTGGGAATCATGCAACTAGAAGCCTCCCCAAGACCAACCATGAAACAAGAGATTCTGTCTGGTTCAACATAAAGAATGTTTAAAAATACTTTGAGCTCTCCCGTAACAAAATGGTGTTCATGAGTCCCCTGGTACTCAAGATATCTAAGCAAAAGCTGGAGGGTCAGCTGTCTGAGATGGGGAAGTCAGCAATCCTTCTTTATCTATTGAGAACAGGAAGTTCTCCGAGCTACCTCTTGGGTTCTGTCCTGGCATTTATTGCTCTCTGACACAGTAAACCCTGTGGCACTTCTGGTCTCCCTCTACCTTTTATATCTCTACCGCATCCTTCCAAAGCCACATGAGGAACGGGCTGCTGAGAAATCTGTATGACTGACTGAAACATACAAGGTCTAATAATCCAAGTGAAATCCACGCCTGTAGTTTCTCCGCAGAAAAGTCTCCTAGATTGAGCCAACAAACAAACAAAGCAGAGTTTCTAGCCCTTGTTAAAATGGTGCCTAAAGAGTGATACTAGAATTAGTAGATCCCAGAACCAACCACTCTCCTCTTGAATTCAACCAAAGTAACAAAAAATAAATTTATTAACCAATTGAAAACATATCCCCTCACCAATAAAAGAAAAGATAATAGTCTTTAAAAATAATGACCAGAGAAAGAAATACTATAAATACATATAGAGCTCCCACCCTGCTAACCCTTGCTTCCTTCCACCACCCCCCAAAGAATCAGTATGGACAGGAAGATGTGAGAGGGAAGATTCTGACAAAAAGTTCAACAGCACAGATGGGAAGGGAAGTGGATGGAGGGGTAAGTAGGCAGCTGGTAGAAGAAATTCAGAGTTTCCTTAGAGTAGAAGGTTCTCCATTCCACCATATCAAGACTTCAAAGAGAGGGAAATACGCGTAGGCCATTTTGCTTTGCTTACTGATGAGGAGAGGAGAGTAGGAAAGGCAGAATGATTGCACAGTATATATATTTTTAGAGACAGATTGTTACTCCAAGGTAGAATGTAGTGGGGTCATCACAGCTCGCAGTAACTTCCAACTCCTAGGCTTAAGCAGTTCTCCTGCCTCAGCCTCCCAAGTAGCTGGAACTTTCTATACAGGCAAATACTATAATACCTCGCTAATTTTTTCTACTTTTGGAAGGCATGTAGTCTTGCTCTTGCTCAGGTTGGTCTCAAACACCTGACCTCCAGCAATCCCACTGCTTCGGATACCCAAGTGCTAGGATTACAAGGGTGAGCTACCGTGTAATCACCAGGCAGGTTCTGAAGTATTCTATTAGAGTTAATTATATTGAATAATATGGAGGGGTTTGCCAGGAAGGGAAAACAAAAACAAAGTAAAGAAATTAAGCCCCTCTGATGGCGTGAATGGCAGGACACATATGGAAAGCTGAAACCGATGCCTCCCCCTACTCTAAAATATAGTGGCTGAACCCCTGGGATATTATCTATCTTTTCCTTCCTTTATTGGTAGAAGAGTGAATGGCTGCTGTGAAGAATTGAGTAAAGTCTGGAAAATAAACACCCAGGCAGAATGTTTCCCCATTCTATCCTGAATTGGGAAACAACGTAAAACCCACTACTACTCACCCAAGGGAATAAGATATGCCCTCAATTTGGGATAATAAACTCAAGTTTTAGGCTATAAACCAAGTTACAGAAAAAGAAGAAACCAATTCTGCACACACACGGCTCTATCTGAACTTCCCCTTTTCCACACTACCCAATCAATAACAAAACAAACACAAAATACAGAATCTTCAACTAAAGTACTGAAGGGGAGACAAAGAGACCACAGATAAGGTAGCAGAGGATCAATAAAAATTAACCTATACAATATATCTAGGTAAAGAGAACATCAAGGTAGAAATAACAAGATCAAAAAGAAACACAATAAAAACAAACGGAAGGGCAAATATGCAAAAATACTATAGTCAAAAGAGGAAGGAAGGTAGAAAGGAAGGAAAAAGAGAAATATGCAGAAGACAGATGTCAGGATGGAAACATAGCTGCAAGAAACACATCAGAAAATGAAAAAGTACATTTTTGGGCTTAAAATATACACCACAAATGCTTTAGCTCTAGGAAAAATTAGAACCTGAAAAAAATAAAAATAAGAAATCGGAGCTGGGATGAGAAGATCATATACTGAGGGAAGAAAAAGATTGCTCTAAAAAAATGAAGACCAAAATAACAGAACTAATCAAGAAATTGGAAAACAAAAATATAACCACTATGTTGTAAAATGAAGGAATAAAACAGATATAGCTTCAAACTGACTTAAAAACAGTGTGAGTAATTGAGTGATCACAAGTAATGTAAAGAGGGAAAGATCGAAATAGAAATAATAGCATTAAGACACCGAATACTAATCCCCGGATTATGTTGTCTCTTGAGTAGTGATAGAAACAAAAAAAGGAATACAGAACATATTCAAAGATAACAGAAGAAAAATTTTCCTCGTTAAAGAAAAAGTTGAACCTACAGGTTGACAGAACACACCGTGGAAAAAATATATACATATATTGAAATGCTTCTCTAGAGAAAAGACATATCTACAGGGGAAGGTAAGGCTTCAGGGGTGTTAAAAATCAGCTGTTCCCCATCTTCCCTACAACCCTGAATATAATAGAGCAACATGTACATAGCCCTGAAGAAAAGAGTCAGCCAAGAACTATGTAAGTTGTCCTTCAAGATAAAATTTTTAAACATACCAGAACACCAGAACTCAGGGAACATAGCCCCTCTGAACCCTTCCAAGGAAACTATTGGAAAATGAAGTCCAGATAAACAAGACATTAATCAAAATAATAAGCTTGGGAACAGTGAGTCGTGGTAAAGGGACTAGTGATGAGCATGAAATCCTTTTACATTTAAGTCTAAGGCTCAGCAACTGTGGAAATCATGGTCACAAAACAGAAATGCAAATATTATAACCTGGAAGATATACAAAGAATTCAACATGTGTAGAGGTATAAATAGAAAGATAGGAAGAAATATTTAGGTGGAAAGAAATGCTACCATTCTCCTCTTATCCCGCAGAATGTCCATAGGTACCATTGCAGTGACTAAGTGCTCTCAATTTCTGTATTTTTTTTTTTTTTTTGAGACAGAGCCTCAAGCTGTCACCTTGGATAGAGTGCCTGGCATCACAGCTCACAGCAACCTCCAATTCCTGAGCTCAAGCGAGTCTCTTGCCTCTGCCTCCCAAGTAGCTGGGACTACAGGCGCCCGCCACAATGCCCAGCCATTTTTTTTTTTGGTTGCAGCCAGCATTGTTGTTTGGCGGTCCTGGGCTGGATTCGAACCCGCCAGCTCAGGTGTACGTGGCAGGCGCCTTAGCCCGTTGAGCCACAGGCGCCGAGCCTCAATTTCTGTATTCTTGATGATCTGGAATTTGGGGCCTTAATCCTGGAGAGACTTGTCCTCTTAGAACTAATTCCTAAAGGTAGAAAACAACTCTCCGTTCAAGTTGGTCTTTGACATACCAACCAATTCAGAACCCGCACCTTCAACCATCTCCTTTATCAAATTCTCACATACCAAGCCCATATTTCCTTGTCCTCAATCATCTCAGGGCCAGGTAACTGACAACTAGGGACCACCTCTATAGCCTGGAGCCTGCCAGAGTTATGCTAACTATCCAAGCCTAAACTTACTCAGGGTACCTTTGGTGCTTCTACCATTCCAAGCAGACACTGCCCCTCAGTTCCATCTCCAAAGAGCTCTCAAACTGTCATCCCCAAAGCCCTACTTTTTATTTTTATTAAATCATAATTGTGTACATTGGTTGCAATCATGGGGTACAATGTGCTGACTTCATATACAATCTGAAATATTTTCATTGAACTATTTAACATAGCCTTCATGGCCTTTTAATCACTATATGAAGACATGTATATTCTGCATTTAGTAACTTTCACTTGTACCCTTCTAAGATGCACTGTAAGTGTGATCCCACCAATCACCCTCCCTCCACCTATCCTCCCCTCTCCCCTCCCCTCCCTTGCCCCTTTCCCCATTTCTTGTGCTATAACTGGGTTTTAGCCTTCATATGAAAAATATAGATTAGCTTTATAGTAGAGCTGAGTACATTGGATACTTTTTCTTCCATTCTTGAGATACTTTGCTAAGAAGAATATGTTCCAGCTCCATCCATGTAAACGTGAAAGAGGTAAAGTCTCCATCTTTAAGGCTGCATAGTATTCCATGGTATACATGTACT
>CAUYON010079784.1:0-18842 GCA_963573935.1 Arctocebus calabarensis
TAAAATCTTTCACCAAGAAAATGCTAATTTGCCTTTTTTTTTTTTTTTTATTGTAGGGGAATGATTGAGGATACAATGAGCGAGGTTACACTGCTTGCGTTTGCTGGGTAAAGTCCCTCTAATAATAGTGTCCTGTCCCCAAGAGGTCTGTCACACACCATGGCCCCACACACCCCTCCCTCCTTTCCTCCCCATCCCCCCTCTCTGTTCCCCTAGTTCCTTTCCCCCCACCATGTACTAGCATCAATTGTCCTCATATCAGAATTGAGTACATTGGATTCTTGCTTCTCCATTCTTGTGATGCTTTACTAAGAAGAATGTATTTCAATTCCATTCAAATTAATACAAATGATGTAAAGTCACTATCCTTTTTAGTGGCTAAATAATATTCTGTGGTATACAGATACCACAGCTTATTAATTCATTCCTAGGTGGGTGGACATTTAGACTGCTTCCACAATTTGGCAATTGCAAATTGAGCTGCAATGAACAGTCTAGTGCAAATGTCCTTATGTTAAATGATTTTTTTTAGAGTCTCACTTTATCATCCTTGGTAGAGTGCTGTGCAGTCACAGCTCACAGCAACCTCTACCTCCTGGGCTTAGGCGATTCTCCAGCCTCAGCCTCCCAAGGAGCTGGGACCACAGGCACCCGCCACAATGCTTGGCTATTTTTTTGTTGCAGTTTGGCTGGGGCTGGGTTTGAACCCGCCACCCATGGTATAGGGGGCTGGTGCCTACTCTACCAAGTCTCACTATGTTGCCCTCAGTAGAGTGCTATGGTGTCACAGCTCGCAGCAACCTCAAACTCTTGGGCTTAGGTGATTCTCTTGCCTCAGCCTCCTGAGTAGCTGGGACTACAGGCACCTGCCACAATGCCCAGATATTTTTTGGTTGCAGTTGTCATTGTTGTTTAGCAGGCCTGGGCCGGGCTCGAATCCACCAGCCTGGTGTTTGTGGCCACAGATCTACTCACTGAGCTATGAGTGCCGAGCCTAAATGACTTCTTTTCTTCTGGGTAGATGCCCAGTAATGGGATTGCAGGATCAAATGGGAGGTCTAGTTTGAGTTCTTTGAGGATTCTTCATACTTCTCTCCAAAAGGGTTGCATTAGTTTGCAGTCCCACCAGCAGTGTAAAAGTGTTCCCTTCTCTCCACAACCATGCCAGCATTTCTTCCGTACAGCTAAAAAGACAACAACCAAAGCAAATAGACAAGTACCAGAATGGGAAAAGATATTTATATATTATGAATCAGACAAAAGCTTGATAAGTAGAATCTAAAGAGAACTCAAGTTAAGCAACAGAAAAAGCCAACAATCCCTTATATCAATGAGCAACTGAGATAAACAGAACCTTCTCCAAAGATGACAGACAAATGGCTAACAAGCATATGAAAAAATGCTCATCATCCCTAATTATCAGAGAAATGCAAATCAAAACCACCCTGAGAGATCACCTAACCCCAGTGAGAAAGGCCCATTTCACAAAGGCTCAAAGCTGCAGATGCTGGTGTGGTTGTGGAGAGAAGGGAATAATTCACCCGTTATCGGATGGAAATCACTGTGCTCTGGGCCTGGGCAGCCCGGCATCACCACTTGTGAAGAGCTAATTTGTAGAGACAAGGATAAGCCCCTCCAGGTTGCCTGGGCAGTTTCAACTAAAGGTGATGTTGGCCTGGGAAGCCACATTTCTGGTGCACAAAGACCACTTTCCCCATCTCTCTGCTGACTGGCAAGGCTGTGGCCTGAGCTAACAAGGAGGGTGGTGCCCACCACAGCTGCGCCACAATTGTGCTGTATGCGGCTTTGTCTCCACTGACATTACTCAGCCGGAGCCTCATGAAATGCAGTCTCAGGCCTGAGACCTGCTGAGACAGAGCCTGTACTTTAACAAAGTCGCAGGAGACTCACTGGATGGGCATGGATGTCTGAGAAGCCCAAGGCTGTCTCAGCTCAGCCTGGCTTGGCTGCCATGAGAGTTCTGCCACTTCTCACCACAGGGCCTTTGGCAAATTTCCAACCTGAGCCTTATCTGTAAATGAAACGAGACATCCCACTCCTAGGAGTGTTTGGAGGGTTAAGTGAGACAACACATATTAAAAAGCTTCATGTGGCATTTAGCACATAATAATCACAAAATACTAAGTCCCTGCATCCAAGGGTTCCAGGAATTCCATCAATGGCAGAATTGAGAGAGTGCCTTTAAAATGACCACCCACAGACTCTAAGGGATATCTGCACGCCGTGTTCATAGCGGCACTATTCACAGCAGCTGAAAACTAAAAACAGCCCAGATGAATGAATGAAGAGGCGTACCCATGCCTCAGAATATTATTCAGCCGTGGAAAAGGAAGGAATTCTGACACACACTATACCTTGAGGACACTATGCCAAGTGAAATAAATCAGTCACCAAAGGACAAACATGAGGTACCCAGAGCAGTCAAGTTCATGGAGAAAGTAGGATAGGGGTTGCCAAAGACTCAGGGAGGCGGGAATGGGGAGTTTTGAAATGGAGTATTTTCATGGGCCTTTCAGTTTGGGAAGATGAACAAGATCTGAAGGTGAATGGTGAGGATGGCTGCACAGCAGTGTGAATGTACTTAATGCCGCTGCACTGTGCACTTGAAAATTATTCAGATGATAAATCTTATGTTATAAATATACATTTTACCGCAATGCAAAACACTGATTAACGGGTATTGATGTATCCCTACTGTGGAGAGGGGGGCCCAAAGAGAACAGCGTGGTGTCCCCAGGGGGCACAGGGCTGAGTCCCTTCTCAACCAAGCCAAGGCTGCTCAGCTCAGCCTGATCCGTTCCTGCTGCAAATGCCTGAATTCTGCCATGCTCAAGCCCCTGTTCTCTGCCTGTCAGAGGCTCCAGGAGGACCATCTCGGTCTGGGAAGCTTCTACAACAGTTTTGAGGACAGAGACAGCTTCTGTCTGGGGGAAAACAGCTGGAAATTCCCTAAATCCCCCTTGTCCCATTGTTAAAATTCAGGACACTTTTTTGCCTTCGCTTACGGATTCTCTTATTCCTTTGGATGTCTTACCTGATTGGCAGGAGGTAACATGTGTCACTTGACAAGCCACCACCCCCCCATGAGAAGGACAGCCCTATCATGCCCTGGGGCTCACCGTTCAGCTTTTCCCCCAGGGTGCCATCTGCCTGCCATGTGCCCAGGCCTGCATGGGTGAGTCCCCCGCAGCAATTCCCACCTCCAGCCCATGCACCCATATCCTCTTGTCAGTGCCCACTACTGTTTGAAGGCCACGCTTCTTCTTTTTTTTTTTTTGGCTGGCCCCAGGTTTGAACCCACCACCTCTAGCCTATGGGGCTGGTGCCCTACTCCTCTGAGCCACAGGTGCTGCCCAAGGCCACGTTTCTTAATGGAGAAAGCAGACAAAGTCTGAGTAGAGCCCAGAGGTGTTCACACTGTCAGTCCTGATGACGAGCAGCCCCCTGCTCCTCTCTCCTCCGTGTCCTCAAGGGGAGGAGCCCCCTCTTGTGTTGTTCCTCACAGCTCCACAAGCCTCAGCTCATCCTAAGCCTGCCCCTGGCTGGCCAACCTGACAGCTGGGGCACTCCACCACCCCTACCTCTGCAGAGGCAGAAAGGCCACATTCTACGGAGACGGCAAAGTCACTGCCAGTGCCAACCTGGTCTCGGTCTAACTCCTGTTGCGGGAACCTCTGGGAATCTGAAGGACGAGGATGTTGATTCATCTGTGTTTTCACCCCAGTAAGATTCCTCGCCTCAAGTAACAGCCTCTTGTACTGAAAGAGTCACAGCTGCTATCAGTAAATGCAGTCAGTGCTAGTGGCCTGGCAAGTGCCTTTTTCACCTTGTTAAAAAGATAAACTAAAGCACAGTGCAATTTTTAGAGCTTTTACTTGAGCCTGCAGTGATTCACGAATCGGGCAGCTCCAAACCGGAAGTGGTCTGGGGGCTTCACTTTTCTAGGGAAGGCACAGAAGTAAAGCGAAGAAGACATTTGGGCAGTTACAGTCATATAGCTGCCTCATGTGGCCTAGCTCATGGCAAAGCCCCTCCCTGTGTAACTATAAGTTAGTTGGCTACTTCTGACTAGTTGAGCTTCAGTTCCGTTTTCCTTTAATATAGTGGCATTCACAAGAAATAGCTCCAGTAAATTTTGTGTATTTATGAGGCCTAACTGGTCTCGTCTGCTCAAGAATCTTCAGGCCCGGTCTCTATTTTAATTCACATGAATGACCTAAAAATAAGTCTTAATTCTCAGCCTTAAAAATCTTCACCATCCTTCTTACCATTGTGAAGACTTTCCTGGCTATTTCTGAGTTTCAGCATCCCAGACACTTGTGTTTGACATCAACCTAAAGATGGACTCTTGGGAATACGAGGCCACGCTACACCTAGTCAACTCACTTTCTACTTGGGCTGTAGCTTTGCCTCCAAGAGCGGGGGAAGTGGAGTCTGTGAGGGGAAGAGAAGAAGCCATGTGGAGCTATGTGGGAAGCAAAGCTGTGCCAGAAACCTAACTTTTAACGCTCTGCAGGAATCAGTTTTGGAATTGGCTTGTGATGGTTCCAGGACACCTAGAAGGGAAGGGAAGTAAGAAGCTTTAAAATCAGGGCAGAAAAGGTAAAACGTTATACTCAACACCCCCCCACACAGGCAGGCCTTGCACTTTCAGGCTGCACTGTCTGCTGGCCAAGGGCAGGTGGGGGGAGGGGACGGGACAGTAGGAGAGGAAGAAGAGAGAAGATTGGTTTGGCTGAGTAAAGTCAGAAAGGGAAGCGATGGGACTGGTAAGGAGAGTGTCACAATGTGCATTGCTGGCGGAATGGAAGATGGCACCATTGCTAATGTGGAAAACAGGACGGCAGCTCCTCGAAAGGTTAAATGTAGAATCAGTGTGTGATACAGCCATCCCACATCTGGGTATATACCCAGAAGCACCGAAAGCAGGGCACACCTGTGTTCATTAGCATTATTCAGTACAGCCAACAGGTGGAAGCAGTCCGGTGTCCATGGAGGGAGGGCAGGTAAATGAAATGTGATACGTTCATGCCTGGAATGTTATTCAGCCTTCCAAAGAGAGGAAATTCTGAAACATGTACACCATGAGCCTTGATGACGTTATGCTAAGTGAAACAAGCCAGTTACAGAAGGACAAATGCTTTATGATTCCACTAACATGAGGTGCCAGAGCAATCGAATTCATAGAAAGTGGAGCAGTGGTTGCCTGGAGCCAGAGGTGGGGGATGGGAGTCATGTTTCATGCACACACAGTTTCAGCCGAGGAGATGAAAGGAGCTCCGGAGATGGATGGCAGCAACGGGTCCCCAGTAATGTGAATATACCTAGTGCCACCGACCTGTACCCCGAAAAATGGTTTGAATGGTAAATTGCATGTTGTGTATATTTTATTATACTACAATAAAAACATTTTCACTCAGAGCCATAAACTCAAAGCAGTGTGGCTTCCCAAGGAGGGCCTGAGGGCTGGAAGGCGTCCTAACACCTAAAGAAAGTTTAATTATTTTTTAGCTACACAAATCCGATGAGTCCACATGGAAGTGGATTCTGGAGACAGTTAGTACACAGATGGAATAACTTAATTTGAGACCAGGAGCTTCTGGAATCAGTGTGCCAGTTTTGGCAGCCGTGGTGGTTTCCACTATTTGCATCACGTGTTGAGGGAAGCCCGAGTGGATGGCAGGGGACCCCATTCAAAGCCAAGGCGCCAGAAATGCCCATGCAGGAAAGATGAGATGAAGAGATGAAGAACTAGGAATGTTAGAGCAGACGTGTCCTATGAAGACAGCTCACCACCCCCCAACATGCTGTCCCATGAGGCCCAGAGGAGGCTTCAGTGACTGGACATCAGGGGGATGAGCACAGTGTCCTGTGGCAGGGTCTCTACAGGCTGCTCGGCACTGTGGGTCTCAAGGGTTCCATGGCCTCAGCAGAATAGGTGTCCCAGGGTGGCGGGGGCAAAGTGTGGTGTTCCGAAGTCAGAGTAGGAGGATGAGGCACCAAGCAGGTGGTGGTAGGGTGTGTGTACAGGGAGCAGGATACTCTAAACCTCCAATCGCCAACCAAGTACCAGTCTGTGGCCTGTTAGGAACTGGGCCGCACAGCAGGGGATACTCCGCCCATCCGAGGTGACCTCTATTTCCTTTCCTCCAGTATGGCTTTATGACTTGCTTTGATTAATATAAAAGAAAACAGAGGAAGTGATGTCATGCCAGTTTCCCAGAGATAATTTAAATTTTCCCAGTAACCACATTTAAAAAGCAAAAAGAGCTGGGTGAAATTAATTTCAATATATTTTATTTAATAGCAAGTATGTTCATATATTACCATTTCAACATGTAATGAATATTTTTAAAGTGTGAATGAACTAGTTTACGTTTTTTATTCATACTTAGTCTTCAGAATCCAGTGAGGATCTTACACTTCCAGTGCATCTCGGTGAGGTGACCACACTTTGGGTGCCCATGCTGCTATTATAATACAGCATCCCAGACATCAGCAGCAATGGTACCCGGGGGGCCAAAAGCTGTGTCTGGTGGCACGGCACCCAGTCTGGGTCTCCAGCCCTACTGGGGAGTTTCTGAACCGCTCAATATCCTCTCAACAATCTTCTGTCCTCTTTACATCCCCCAGGGTGCGTTTCTGTTGCTTGCAACTGAGAATTCTGACTAACACACATACACACCCTTTAATATTTTAATGGTTTTCTGGATGAAGAAACGAAATTATACACCTACATAGCTTTTATTTGCTAGAATAGGAGCTCTTAATATGGAGGTATTCCCGGTGTTAACATGGCTTCTATGATGTTTCCTCTGTAGAAATTAAAAGAAAGAAATGATAGAACACACTCAAACATTGTTCTTGAAAAGCTGATCACTTTTTCCAGGAAAAAAAAAAAATGCCCCTATAACAAACACACACGTTAGCAGATGTCCTGTCCTGGAGTGAAGCTGGTCGAAATGTCCGCAGACCCCTGTGTCTGGGCACCAGTTCCCTGGTCCCCACTCTATGGTTTCTCCTGTTCCCCACTGTGCAGCCTCTGCCCCTGGGTCTAGGACCAGGCTGCATCACTAACTGTATCCTCCAGCTGACACTTCCTCCTTCCAAGGCCCCACTGGGGCTGTGAGGAGGGTTGTTACATGCGATTCCTATCCCCCCTCTGCCCCTCCTCTCCAGGCCAGCATGCTGGAGTCCCCAGATTCCTGTCCACGGCAGCTACTGTTCTCCTCACACAGCTGACCTCACCGACCTGCCCCTATGCATGGTGCCACCACTTCATCTGCTCTGTGCCCCTGGCTCACAACCTTGCTAACATCCACTCTCCTCCACGACAGAACCCTGGTTTGGGTCAGGGTGGGGATGTGGCTTCTTCTGCAGTTGGGGTGATCACTGAAACGGGTCTGAACATGAGCTGCAGGTGGGCATCTCTGGGCAAGGTGTCAGGGCCCACTCTGACACAGAGAAAGCAGGCCTGGGCCTTCCCCAGCTTTCTGCCTGAGGAGGACACAAACTCAGGGCTCAGGAAGCAGCAAGCTTGGGGAAGAGAGCTGCAGGGGAATGAAGAAGTAGAGGTGAGGAAGCAGGCCCTGTGACGGCCAGCGGGGCTTGAGTGCCAACCTCTGCTCTTCCAGGGGGTGAGGAAATCGAACCTCACGTCCTTAGGTCTGGGTTCTGTCACTCACGTTCCAGCGCAGGCCTAGAGGAGTCAGTCCCGAGCCTTCCTCCTACTCTCATACTGAAGCCTGGATGGACACCTCTGCTGAGATCCCCCCCGCCCCCCGCCCGAGATGTAAGTAACTGCATATCAGCACTCCTGTACCCAGGCCCTGGGCGGGGCTTCCCCCATCAGCTGTGACAGCACCCTGGACACCAGGATCCTGGGAGTGGTTGCCGGCCCCTTTCTCTCATTTCCTGCCTATTTCTGCTAACTATTAAAATCCTGCTGTGTTTTACCAAATTGCAAATATTCACGGGCTTTGCCTGTGTTTCCCCCCACCTCCATCAGTGGGCATGTCTGAAGTCTCAGTATTTCCGGCCTGGATTTGATCACCAGACGTGCTGCTTAGAGCCCTGTTCTGATCACCTCATGGTCTAAAACCCTTTGCTTCTGTCCCTTCCCCTAAGGGTGAGTCTACACTTCTCAGCAGGCATCAGGGCCCTGGAGACTCACTCCGGGCCACTCCAGCCTCTCCTGCCTCCCACCTGGCACTTCAGTGGCAGTGACACGGTGACCCATGGTGTGTTTCAGGCCTCCAGGGCTTTGCCTCCCTCAGCTCACATCTTCCCCTCCTGCTCCTCCAGGAAGGTTCATGTCAGGAATCCCCTTCCCAGGCAGCCCCCCATGCCCAGATCCACTTGTGTGGGCCCCACTGGGGCTTTGAGGAGTGTTGTTACATGCATGTATTTGTCTCCCCACCAGGAGTTCCAGGGCTGAACAGCACCCCTCCACACACAGCGCTGCAGCATCTCAGCTGATCCTAAGCAGACAGTGACGCTGTGACGGGTGGGAATTCTCTCCTTTACGCTTCTCTCCAACCTCCTCCCCTCATGCTGCCTCAAACCTGCCCTAGCCCCCCCTTATAACACCCTACCCACAGCGGCATCATCTCCTTCTCTGCTCTCCCCATATCCTCCTATTTTCCATATTTTATTTAACAATATCAGGAATTCTTCAGCCACCCAAGTAGAAAGTTTCCAAGTCATCCTTCGTGTTAATTGTGACAAAATGCACATAACATACAGTTTGCCATCCTAAACATTTTTAAGAGTACAGTTCCGTGGCATTGAATTGAGTATATTCACATTGCTGGGCAACCACCACCATCCGTCTCCAGAGATTGTGTAACGTTTTAAAACTGAGACACTGTCCCCTGTGAACACTGACTCCCGGTCTTTCCCACCCTAGACCCCGGCAACCTCCATTGCACGTTCAGTCCCCATGAACCTGACTACTGTAAGTTCCTCATATAAGCGGAGCAAGACTGTCTCTCTGTGTCTGGCTTATTTTCATTAGCTTAGTGCCCTGAAGGTGCGTCCGTGCTGAATAATACCCTCTTGTAGGGATGGCCCATGCTTCATAATCTCTTCGTCCTCCGACGGACACTCACGTTGCCTCTTTTTGGCTGCTATCAACAATGGCAGAGGGTGTACGTGTTTCTGCTTGAGTCCCTGCTTCTAGTGCTTTTGGATAGACGCATATACTTAGAAGGACAGCTGGCCCTTAGAAGTGATGTCATGCAGTTACTATATTTGTAACTTTTGGGGAGCTGCCACAGTCTTGCACGGCAGCAGCGCCATTTTACATGCCCACCAGCGGGCACAGGACTCTGGTCCACCAGCATCTGGCCAACGCTTTGCTTCATAGTGGCCATCCTGTTGGGTACAAAGTGTCCGAGTCATCTTTGACTCCTACTCTGCCCAATCCCAATTCATGATTCTCTGTAGCTGTGTTTCTGAAATGGCTTTGACCCCACCAGGTGCTCCTTGACTCTCTTGTCCTTACACAAAGGCCTGCTTCATGTTCCCCCTTCCTTCCATAAAACAAAAATACGATTGCCGTGTTGGTGAAGCCCCAGCTCCCTGCCCTGCAGGGACAGTCGCACCTGCATGCCCACCCCCTCGCACTGCTTCACCAGCCCTGCCCCATGGGGAGCAGGTCGGGAGATTCTCTTTGGAGCTGGCTTGAAAATGGCTCTTTGAGAAAAAAGTATGTGGTGGAAAAGGATACTTTGATAAAATTTTTGGAGATTGAAGCTCCTGCAGACACACCCAGGAAAGAACATTGCTGACAAAATCTGGCTAGGTGTGAGCCAGGGAGTGCAGGAGACAAGAGGCGCGTCCACTCTTTCTTCCCTGGGGAATGGCTGGGCCAGCTGCCCTCTGCCTGTGTGGTCCCACTGGACAGCTCATCCTCCTCCAGTCACGGAGGCAGACCCTTCACTCATGTGTCAGCCCATTGCCCATGGCAGCTGTTAACACAAGGTACCCCAGCTGGCACATGGGTCACCCCACACTTGCCAGGTGTCTCACGCCCAGTGCCCTGGCTCCTGGAGAGGGGTTCTCACTTTCCAGAGCCCTCAGTGTCTTCTCAAGGACCGCTCCACCCAGTGCCATGGCAGCCAGGAGTTTTAGTGGCAAACTCAAGAATCTACTCTGGGAAGGCTGACAGAAAAGCAAGTCGTTAAAGTATTTCACACTGCGAGGGGATCTCCAGGGGGGTCAGAGTTACAGACCCTGAAGTTACACAGCCGAGAGGAGGCCTTGCTCTGTCAGTGTCCAAGAACTGACACTCCAGCAGGGTACAGAAGAATGGAAGAGAGGGCACCCTAGGGGCTCTCACATGTGCCCCGGGGGCAGGAGTGCTTTCACATGAGCTCAGCTCAGGCTTCTATCCTGGCGAGGGGGGCTGTTAGCATCTCCTTTCCACGAAGCCTGAGAGGGAAGGCACCGCCCCCAGGCACTGGCTCTAAAGCTGAGCTTCTACTCCGGGGCTGATCTGCCTGTGGCCTTCTCTGCTGTGGCTCGTTTCTAAACCTCAGGCCACATCTGAGTCTAAGTCTATGTCTCATCGTCAGAACCAAGTCACATGCCTCCCAGCTGCAGGTGCAAGACTCTGGCTTGCTCCTGGGGAAGGTGAGACTCAGAATGTGGGAAATTATCAAAACGAAGTGAGAATATTCAAGATGTTGGCAAATGATGATGGTTGTCGTTTCCATGATGCCTTCTTCAGGTCCCCTCCACAGAGGATAGTGTCTGTAAGCCAGGACAAGCACAACCCCTCCCCAGGTGCTTTGGAGCACCTTCCTTGAAATTTGTTAAGCCCACTCTGGTGGCTGGGACTGGATGGGGCCAGCTGGGCCTTTAGGCTGGGTCACCCTGAACCCAAACCAGGACATTGTTGTCTGTTTTCTAAATTTTTTTTTATTGCAATGGTATATATTTAAGGTAAACAGCATTATTTATAGATATGTGTGTGTGCATGAACCTCCATAGTTGACCACCTCCCTACACTGACCATCTCTTTCTTAAATTGACCTGATTTTCATAGACTGGACACATGCACCACATGTACATATCAGTACAGTAGACTTAGTTTCTTATGGTGACCACCTCCATATGTGATGGTCCCTTGGGTGGACAACTTACAGAGGTTCTGCTGTACATTGTGAAATGATTACCACTATAAAGCTAATTAACATAGCCATCTCTTTATATATTTATCTTTTTGTGTGTGGGGAGAATATTTAAAGATCTGTTCTCTTAGCAAATTTTACACATGCAATATGGAATTATTAACTATAGTCTTCATGTGGGATCTCTATAATTTATTCATCCAAGCAACTAAACTTTGTACCCCTTGAACACTGTCCCCATTTCCACCTCCCCACCCCTGTGGATGCTGGAGAACTGTCACTGTACCACCAGGCTGCAGAAGCACAGTGGGTAGCCTTCAGGGATATCTCACCACAGGCCGTGGGGGACCACAAGGGCTTTCTCCTGCCCTGATAACCACTATCCTACTCTATCTCTGCTTCTATGTATTCAACATTTTAGATTCCACATGAAATGAGACATGCGTAATTTTTCTTTCTGTGTCTCACTTCTTTCACTTAAAATACTGTCCTCCAGCTTCATCCATGTTGCTGCAAATGATAGGATTTCTTTCTTTTTAAAGGCTGTGAAATATTCCATTGTGTGTGTGTGTATGTGTGTGTGTGTGTGTATAAATATACCTATACACATACCAAATTTTTTTAACCATTCATCCATTAATGGACACATAGGTTGATTTCATGTCTTGGCTATTGTGAATAATGCTGCAATGAATGTGGGAGGCAGACATTTCTTGAAGATATGGAATTCATTTTTCATTTGGTTATATATCCAGAAGAAGAATTCCTGGATCATATGGTAGTTTTGTTTCCAATTTTTTTGAGAAACCTCCACACTGTTTTCCATAATGGCTGTACTAATTTACACTCCTACCAAGAGTGTATAAGATTACTCTTTTTTTCACATTCATCATCACTGTTATTTCTTGTGTTTTTGATAACAGCTATCTCAACAGGTGTTAGATGACATCTCATTCTCATTTCAATTTGTATATCCCTGATGATAGTGACATTTAGCACCTTCCATACACCTGATGGCCATCTGTATGTCCTCTTTTGAAAAATATCTATTCAAGTTCTTTGCCCATTTGAAAATCATGTTATTTGGTTTTTTGCTATTGAGTTATGTGAGTTTCTTACATATTTTTGATATTAACTCCTTTATTCAGATATATGGTTTCCAAATATTTTCTCCAATTCTATAGGTAACTTTTTGTTCTATTGATTCCTTGCTATGCTGAAACCTTTTAATTAAATCTAATCCTACTTGTTTATTTTTGCATTTGTGCCTGTGTCTTTGGTATCATATAAAAAAAAAAAATCATTGCCAAAACCAATGTAAAGGAGTTTTTCTAGGAGTTTTATGGTTTTGGGTCTTATGTTTAAGTCTTTAGTCCATTTTGAGTTGACTTTCGTAAATGGTATAAAACAAAGGCCCAATTTTCCTTCTTTCTTTCTCTCTCTCCTTTTTTGCATGTGGATATTGAGTTTTTCTAATACCATTTGTTTAAAAGACTATCCTTTCCCCACTGTACACTCTTGGCACCCTGTTGAAAATGAGTTGACTTTATATTTGTGGCTTCTTTTCTGGGCTCTCTATTTTGTTACATTGATCTGTATTTGTTTTTATGCAGTACCACACTCTTTTGATTACTATAACTTTGTAGTATAATTTGAAATCAGAGAGTGTGATGCTGTAATTTTATTTTTCTTTGTCCAGATTGCCTTAGTTATTCAGAGTCTTTTGTGGTTCCATAAAAATTTTAGAATTGCACCTTCTGTTTCTGGAAAAAATGCCACTGGGATTTTATAGGTATTGCATTGAATCTGTAGATCACTTTGGATAGTATGAACATTCTAACAATATTAATTATGCCAATCCAAGAATATAGCATATTGTTCCATTTGTCTGTGTCTTCCTCATTTTCTTTGATCAATGTTTTATAGTTTTCAGTATAAAGATTATTTTACCTCCTCGGTTAAATGTATTTCTAAGTGTTTTAGATGCTATTGTAAATGGAATTTTTTCTTGATTTCCTTTTCAGATATTTTATTGTTGGCATAAAGAAATGCTACTGAATTTTGTCTGTTGATTTTGTGTCCTACAAATTTGTTAAATTTATTTATTAGTTCAAACTTTCTAATGGACTGTTGCGGGATTTCTACATATAGAATCATGTTACTTCTTTCTTTTTAATTTGGATGGCTTTCTTTTTCATAACAAACTGCTTTCACTAGGACTTCTAGTATTTACATTGAACAGACCTGGTAAGACTGAGCATCCTTGCTTTCCAACATAGAAAAAGCTTTCAGTTTCTCCCCCTTATGATGTTAGCTGTGGGCTTTTCCTAAATGACCCTTATTATGTTGAGTTAAGTTCTTTCTAAATCTATTTCATTTAGAGTTTTTATCATCAAATTCTTCCTGCCTCTACTGAAAATGATCATATGGTTATTATCTTTTATTCTTTGAATGTGGTGTATTACATTAATAGATTTGCATATGTTGAACCAAACATACATCCCAGACATAAGTCCCACTTGGTCTTGGTGTATAAATTTTTTTGTATGTTGTTGAATTCAGATCTTGTCACATATTTGGCTTTGGTATCAGAGTGATGCTGGCCTCATAAAATAACTTTGGAAGTGTTTTCTGTTCTTCTGTGTTTGGAAGGAGTTTAAGGAGTATTGATATTGATTATCCTTTGAATATTTGGTAGAATTCACCCACAAAACCATCTGGTGCTGGGCTTTTCTTTGTTGTTTTTGATTACTGCTTCAACCTCCTTATTTGTTACTGCTCTGTTCAGACTTTCCTTTATTCTTGATTCAGTTTTGACAGGTTGCATGTTTCTATGAATTTGTGCATTTCTTCTAAATTATCCAATTTGTTGGCAAATATATTCATAATAATCTTTTATGACCCTTTTTATTTATGAAACACTTATTGCTAATGTATTTTTATGTATTTCTCTTTTATTTTTAGTCTAGCTATGGGTTTGCTGATTTTACTTATATCTGTAAAAGTCCAACTCTTAGTTTTGTTATTATTCTGTTCCTATTGGTTTTCTATTCTCTATTTGATTTATTTGTGGTCTAATCTTTATTATTTTCTTCCTTCTGACAACTTTAGAATTTTGTTCGTTCTTTCTCTGGTGTCTTGAGGTGTAACATTAGATTATTTGATCTCTTTCCATTCTTCAGTGTGAGCATTATCACTATCCCTCTCAGTAGTCCTTTTGCCACATTTCATAAGTTTTGCTATTTGTGTCTTCATTTTGAGATATTTTTCAAATTTCTTTTGATTCCCTCTTTGACCCAATGGTTGTACAAGAGTGCAGTGTTTAGTTTCTAAATTTTGTCTGTTTTCCTTTGGTTATTGATTTCAAGATTCATTTCATCGTGGTTAAAAAATATATTTGGTATGATTTTGATCTTCTTAAATTGATTAAGACTTTTTTTGACCTAACATGTGATCTAGTCTAGAAAGTGTTCTGTGTGCACATGAGAAGAATGTGTATTTTTCTCTATTGGGTAGAAAGTTCTGTATATATTGTTTATGTTCATTTGGTCTACAGTGTTACTCAAGTCCACTATTTCTTTTATTGATTTTCTGTCTGGATGTTCTATGCATTATTAAAAGTGAGTTTTTGAAGTCTTCTACTAATATCATATTGTTGTCAATTTCTCCTTTCAGGTCTTTCAGCACTTATTTTATACATGTATACTGTGGTGCTCTGATGCTGAGTGCAGATAGGTTTAAATAGTTATATCTTTCTGTTAAGTTGACCTTTTTTCCCTTACATGTGACTTTGTCTCTAGAGACAGTTTTTTACTTAAAGTCTATTTTTTCTGATGTAAGTATAGCCACTCCTGCTTTTTCCAGTCACTATCTGCATAGAATACCATATTCCATTCCTTCTGTTTCAGCCTATGTGTGTTTTTGAATCTAAAGTGAATTTCTTGTAGGTAACATATCTTAGTTTTCAATTAATTCAGTCACTCTGTATCTTCTGTTGTGTAGTTAATCCTTTTATATTTAAAGCAATTATTGATAGGGAAAGATTTCCTATTGCCATTTTTTAACTCTTTTATGTTTGTCTTGTACTTCTTTTGTCCCTCTTTTTTTCTCTTGCTGTCTTCCTTTGTGTTTCATTGTCAGTTTCATTTTATTTTGTATCGCTAGGTTTGTTTCTTTTCTCTTTTTCTTTTATATAACTTGTATAGGTATTTTCTTTGTGGTTATCATGTTGTTCACATAACATATTCTAAAAATTATAACAGGCTACTTTTAAGCTGATAAGAACTTAACCTCACTTGTATACAAGTACTCTGCACTTTTACCTCTCCTTGCCCTATGTTATATGTTGTTAATGTCATAATTTACATATCTTTAAATTGTGTATTTATCCAGGTACTCAGTTATTTATAATTCTTTTATATAGTTATTTATAATACTTTTGTCTTTTAATTTTTATACTTGAATTAAAAGCAATTTACCCACCATCATCAAAAAGTATTCTGCTTTTCTCTATATATTCACCTGTACCAATGAATTTCTTGCTTGCTTATGTTCTCATGTTGCTGTTCAGTGTCCTTTTATTTGAACTAGAGGAACTACCATTAGCATTTCTTATAATTTGGTCTATTGGTGATTAACTCCCTCAGCTTTTGTTTGTCTGGGAAAGACTTTCACTTTCCTTCATTTTTGAAGGACACTTTTGTCAGGTATAGTATTCTTGGTCAACAGGACTTTTCCCCCTTTCAGTACTTTGAATTTATCTCCTATTCCCTTCTGTCCTGCCAGGTTTCTGGTGAAAAATGCATTGGTAGTCTCATGGGGTCTCTCTTATAGGTAACAAGTTACATTTCTCTTGCTATTTTCAAAATTCTGTCTTTGTCTTTAACATTTTATGCTTTGATTATTATGCATCTCAGTATAGATCTCTTTGGAGTCATCTTGTTATTTAGTATCCTTTAGGGTTCCTGGATTTAGATGTCTATGGAATTCTCCAAATTTGGGAAGTTCTCAGCCATTATTTCTTTGAATAATTTTCCTACCCTCTTTCTTTTTCTCTTCTTCTGATTATCTCATAATTAATATATTGACCCATTTGAAGGGGTGCCATAAATGCTTTAAAGTATCTTCACTCTTTATCATTCTTCTTAATTTTTTCCCCATGACTAATTAATTTCCAATGACCTGCCTTCAAGTTTACTGATCCTTTCTTCCATTTGATTTAGTCTTCTATTGAACCTGTCTGTTGAATTTTTTAGTTCCATTATTGTCCATGTATCCTTCTATGATTTCTGTTTGGTACTTTTAAGTATTTTCTGTCTCTTTTGTTGAGTTCACATTTTGTTCATGAATTGCTCTCCTGGTCTTGGAGAGCATCTTTGTGATAGGTATTTTGAATTTTTTGTCAGGTAAACCATATAGCTCCATTCCATTCAGGCCAATTTCTGTAGAATTTCTTATTCTTTCATTTAAAACATATTTCCCTATTTGTTCATTTTTCTTAACTCCCTGTGTTGGTTTCTGCACACTAGATTAAAAAACAAAACAAACAAACAAAAAACCCACCTCTCTCAATCTTTACAGCTGAGCCTCTTTACAGCCCAGCCAGAGATTCTGGGTGCTTCTCAAACCTTTGAGCTTGTCCAAACTGCTGCCCTTGTTCTTAATAGACTTCAGGACCCTAGAGTATGCCAACTCCTGTCAGCACCTTGAGACAAGTGAGCTAGGAGCAAGTCTCTTGAGGAACAGGTGGAAATGTTAGGGTCCTAGACATGTGGTCTGATTTCTTCTCTCCTCAGGGAGAAGCTAAGAGCTGGTTTTTACCACCCACTTGAATTGTGCCAAATCCCTGTGTGCTCATTCACAGTGCACACTTCTTCAAAATTTTGCTTTGCTCTATGCCACCTTTAGACTCCTAAGGAATGTCAGGCCCTTTAGCTCTTAGACACAGTAGTTAAGAGGCCAGACCCTCAAGTAGCAGTTAGAAATATCAGGAGCTAGATGGACATTCCAACTCCTTATAAGGAAAAACTGGCCTTCCAAACAGGACCTTTTTGAGTATTCTCCTCTATCCTGAGAATATGATTGACTAGGTGCCCTGAATATCCCATGTCAAGGGCCTGTTCAGGAAACCCTGGATAGTTCATGCACCCACTACCCAAACAGAGTTTCTTTGATGGAATCTCATATAATTTGAACCTCCAGTATGGTACAGATACACTAATTTGATATAATATGTTCACATTGAATGCAGAATGAAGAATCCTCAAATGCACTAATTGGCCAGTAAATAAATTTGTAACTATCTCTTCCTATCCATTATTCTAAATCTGCATCTATATACTACTATACCCCACATAGGGCTAAGAATTTTGAAATAGATTTTTAAATCACATTGGTTACATAGACAGGGGCCCCACAACAGGTACTTTCCCAGTAGTTGGAGGCAATTTATCCTTGGTATTTCCATAAGACTTTTTATTTACTTCTCCAATAGCATATTTTAGCAGCATTTGACACATTTAAACATATCTATCTTTGAGACACATTCTGCTACCACTTTCCACGATGACACTATTCTGCTTTTTCTCCTACTGACCTGTCTGCATCTTCTCCTTCTCCATCATCTTCTAAATCAGCGGTTCTCAACCTTCCTAATGCCTCAGCCCTTTAATACAGTTGACCCACAGGTCGAGAACTGCTGCTGTAAATGCTGGTGTGTGCATGTGCTTGCCCCTGGGCCCGCCTATCTTACTCTCTTCCTCGGTTTTGTTGTCTATTCTTTGGGTTTTGAATACCACTTACACAATAATGAATCCCAAAACTTCATTTCTGGTCCTGATCCCTCCAGGAAACTCAGGACTTTATCAATTGCCAACTTGACATCTCCACTCAGATATCTAATAGGCTTCTAAACTCCACACATCCAAGACAAAATTTTTGATTGTGTGTGTACGTGTGTGTATGTGTATAAATTGCTCCAAATCTATCCCCCACCCATTCTTTCGGTACCCATAGATATGCCCAAAGCATACTTTTTAAAAAATTTTTTATTGTTGGGGATTCATTAAGGGTACAAGAAACTGGGTTACACTGATTGCATTTGTTAGGTAAAGTTCCTCTTATAATCGTGTTTTGCCCCCAAAAGGTGTGGCACACACCAAGACCCCACCTGCCTCGCTCCCTCCCTCCTCTGCTCTCTCTGATCTTCCTTTCCCCACCCCTTCCTCCTTCTTTCTCTCTCTGCTCACACCTTCGCCTACCCCCACCATGTCATTAATTGTCTTCATATCAAAATTGAGTACATAGGATTCATGCTTCTCCATTCTTGTGATGCTTTTCTAAGAATAATGTGTTCCACTTCCATCCAGATTAATACAAAGGCTGTAAAGTCTCCATTTTTTTAATGGCTGAATAGTACATATACCACAGATTGTTAATCCATTCCCGGGTTGGTGGGCATTTAGGCTGTTTCCACATTTTGGTGATTGTAAATTGAGCTGAAATAAACAGTCTAGTGCAAGTGTCCTTATGATAAAAGGACTTTTTTCTTTCTGGGTAGATGCCCAGTAATGGGATTGCAGGATCAAATGGGAGGTCTAGCTTGAGTTCTTTGAGAGTTCTCCATACTTCCTTCCAAAAAGGTTGTATCAGTTTGCAGTCCCACCAGCAGTGTAAAAGTGTTCCCTT